>JANHGN010010947.1:43407-70821 GCA_024605025.1 Megaceryle maxima
ATCTTTTGAGGTCCCTTCCAACCCCTAACATTCTGTGATTCTGTGAAGTTTTTAGATAGAAATGTGAAAACCACCCTAATTCTGTTAAAAACCACCTTGAGACTAAAGAATTGAAATTTTAAAATCAAAATACTCTGAGATTTAAAATGTAGAGGTTCCACAATACTTACAGAAAGGCATAATTTATTTTCATTACATAAAATCTGCATTAAATAGAAAGCTGGGGATCATTCAGGAATGTGACAGCTGAGGGTAGAAGGATTTTCTCCTGAGATTATAGTGATGCTATCAGAGAAGGAAATAAGGCATCTGCAGAATTCTGATAAAGAAAATGGTATATCTTGATGATTCTGAGCCTGTGGAAAAAGCTTATCTAATCTATCTCAGCAGTCACTAAAGCAGCTGAACTCATTATTGAAAGGTTGACTGATCTGCTGTACAACCTATTCAGTTCTGTGTCTTTCAGGAATGGTCTTAAAAGGATTGTGGATGTACTATATATATCACATGCTTCAGTCTCAGCATCATGGAATCATAGACTGGTTTGGGTTGGAAGGGACCTTAAAGATCACCTAGTTCCAAGCCGCCTGCCATGGGCAGGGACACCTCCCACTGGACCAGGTTGCTCAGAGCCCCATCCAAATTGGTTTTGAACACATCCAGTGATGGAGCATCCACAACTTCCTGGACAACCTGTTCCAGTGTCTCTCCCCCCTCAGAGTGAACAACTTCTTCCTAATTTCTAATCTAAATCTGACCTCTTCCGGTTTGAAGCCATTACCCCTTGTCTTATCACTACAAGCCCCAGCTTTCCTGTAGGCGCCCTTCAGATACTGGAAGGCCATAATAAGGCAGACTCAACAGCCCCAACTTTCTCAGGCTGTCCTCACAGGAGAGGTGTTCCAGCCCTCTGATCATCTTTGTGGCCCTCCTCTAGACCCTCACCCACAGATTCATGTCTTTCTTGTGTTGGGAATTCCAGAGCTGCATGCAGTGCTCCAGGTTGGGTTTCACAAGAGCAAAGTATAAGGGGAGAATCACCTCTCCTGACCTGCTGGCCATGCTTCTTTTGCTACAGCCCAGGATACAGTTGGCTTTCTGGGCTGCACTTGCACATTCTTGGTTCATGTTGAGCTTTTCATAAACCAGCACCCCCAAGTCTTTCTACTCAGGACTGCCCTCAATCCATACTCTTCCCAGCCTGTATTTGTACTTGGGATTGCCCTAACTGAGGTGCAGGACTTTGCACGTGGCCTTGTTGAACTTCATGAGGATTGCATGGGCCCACATTTCAAGCCTGCCAGGGTCCATCTGGATGGCATCCCTTCCTTCCAGCGTGTTGACCACACCACACAGCTTGGTGTCATCAGCAGACTTGCTGAGGGTGCAATTAATTCCACTGTCCACGTCACCAACAGAGATGTTAAATAGTACCGGTCCCAATACTGATCCCTGAGGAACTCCACTTGACACTGGTCTCCACTTGGAGGTCAAGCCATTGACCACAGCTATTTGAGCGTGACCATCCTGCTAATCACTGAACATCACTGAGTTTTTGGTACAGCGATTATAACCAGAAGACCTAAAACAAAAAGTCTGAAGTGAAATTTATCTCCTCCTGTGAAATTCTGCAAATTTTTGTTAATAGCATTAAAAAACAAACAAACAAACAGAAAACCCCAGCAAAACTGCCCTGATAGTAATGACTTGCTCACTATTTATGTTTCCTTAATTTAGAGTTCTTAATGCATCTGCTGGTGCGTGTTACTAATGTTAATAATGTATGTGTAAATAATAATATAAGTATTATTATGTATGAAACTGGTAAGTTTTTTGTTTAAAATATACCAGAGGTTGCTTCAGTCAGACCAGATTCTATCAACCACACACGATCATCTTCTATTGTAGTGTACTTATACATTATGATTAGATCATGGAAATTTAGTCAATCTCAGATAGGATCATGACATCCAGGTCTCACCTGGGGATCATATGAATTAAATTAGGACATTTTGATTGACTCTTTCAACTCTAGAATCCCCTTGACTAAATACTTTTTAGTTTTATTTTTCAAATCCCAACATAAGTAGCATGATTGCACTGCAGCAGAATGGGGTTGAACAAAACTGGTTTTGAAAGGTTAAAACAGTTCATTTTGACACCCCTGACCTCAAATGGTTTTCTTTTAAGATTTTTTTTTTCCTGTTTAAAGTAATCTGGAATTTCTTTTATGTTGTTTTGGGCAATGCACACATCTAATCACCACGTCTACATGCATAGTCATCTTTATTTTCATACCCTAATGAGCTGGAATATTCCTAGCAATGATGGCAGGAGCGGGGATAACAGTTTCTAGGTCAATAACAAAAAGAAATCTCAACTGGAAATAATATTTCTGCATGTTCTCTCCTCTTCTGTCAGCCTGTGAAGGGCATATTCTTTTCTCTTCTTTTTTTCCCCTTTGCTTTCTCGGGCATCCACTGGACTTTGACTCCACTCTGGAACCATATCTGCTCACTATTCATCACTGTGAATAATGCTTGTGAGCAAGTGGGGAATTGCTGAAGGTGTCCCCCTGCTTTCTGTCCCACAGTTAGTTGCTAGATCCTGGTATGGCTGAGAGCTAGACAGACCATCTGTTCTGAGCCCTGAGTGTGTCCAGTGAATTGCATTCTGCTGCATGAGTTTCTTTCATCTTTTCTGCAACATACAGGAGGTGTGTGTGAGTATTCTTAATTTTACAGTACTTTTATTAATCATTCACTGCATCCTGCTTACACTGTATCAAATTAATCTTAAAAACCTATGACATGATGAAGGAATATGTTATTTAGCCTGTACATTTAAAAAAAAAGCAGATGCACAGGGATGAAATATGAACATGTGGTAGTGCAATTAGTATGGATTATAGTCAAATTAGTGTATTTATGACCATATTTAGTATAGTTTAGTATATTTATGCTTGCTATCACAGAAATACACATTCGTTTCATCATCAGTATTCACACTTTATGGTCTTAAAAAGGTCATGTACTTGTCACAATGTATAAGATTTCTAATAACAGAAGAAAACTCCGGTACTTCAGTTTAAAAATGCAGTAGTGCATCATCTACTCTAGCAGAATTCGAATGTATGGGGTTTTAGTTCCATAAATATTGATCATGCATTGATTTTTGTTTACAATTTAATATTCACCCCTGTAACAAAATCTTATCACAATTCAGTGCATTACTCTATAAGAAGTAATTCTATCATAAAGATCAGACATAACATGAAAGATTTATTATACACTATATGCATAACATATGAATATTACATATGTGTGTAATACATATGCACAGAAGTCTGAAATAATTTGTTATATTAGTTATGTAGGTGTCTTACATAATATTTAAAAAAACTAGATGCTATTAAAAAAAAAAGTGCAGTGGTCATGTCAGATACGGCTTTTAACCCTAACTGTCATGCTTCAGTGCACATCCTCTGAAATCTCCTCTTTGTCTTTACATATCACCAAATTCTGTGCAAGGAAGAGCACCAGCTTAGTTGTCTTGATATATGTACAGGGAAATTGTGCTGCAATAAGCTCTAAACACTCCAGAGGTATTCAAGATACTTTGGAGGAAGAACAGGTGGAGGAGATGAGATCTGCTAATTGGGGTTGTCCCAGCCCAAAGTTGTATTATAGCAGCTAAGTTATTTACATGGCTCCTGTTTAAGAAGCTTCAAACCCACTCTCCATATTCCTTCCTTACTTGCTTGGTACATCTAAAAAGTAAACATGAGTAAACTCTTCAGACTCTAGTTTCATTCGAACAGAGAGAGGATTTAACAATACGACTTGAGGTATTGTTGCAAAATTCTAACTAAAATAAACTTACTCTCATAGCTGAAATTTAACCTGACTTGAGGAGGGACAGAAGTGATAAAAATCAAACTTTGACCCGAGCTCCAGAGGCTATGTGAGGGAAGCAGCAGTGATAACTGGCAATTTCAAATTTGACATTCAAAATATGTCCATACATGTTACTGTCTGGCCTACAACCATGTGGCCACAGTTCTGATGGTCTGAACTGTTCTAAAATACTCAGCCTAAGGATAGAAACATTAGTTGTTTCTGTTGTGGGCTTCTGGCCACTCCTATAGTCTTGAGACTGATCCAGCGTCCTTCCTCTAAACAAGCTGACTGCAGTGTTTCAACTCTGAAATCTGTGTCTTGGGTCTCCCATGTGTCTACCCCTTGCTCACTCATGCATATGTTCCCTTAGCATCTGGTGATACTTGGGCATCAAGTTTAACCCAACAGTGTAGGCACAGCAAGGTAATTTTATAGCAGTAGCCAATTTTTAAAGCACTTTATTTATTTTTTTATTTTAAAATACTCTTATAGTTCAAGCTGAGCATTTGGATTGGGCAGAGAGGGCTCTGTAGAAAACGTTCTTTTCCTTTAAAAGGAATATTTTTATTTCCACAAGTTCAACTGGGAAATTAATCTCTCCTTCCTTCGTCACACTCATCCCATCTGTGAACAGCAAATGTACTGTTCCAGGGAGTCAGTCACTGGACTTTGTTTTGCTCTGGGCTCCCCATTCTGGGTTAGCCACGTTCCTTGAGTAGAGTACTTTTCTACAGTATAATAGAGCAAGTTTTATTATGTGAGTTTGCTAGATTATCAGCATGTAACAAAAAATAGAGTTCAGTGTAGTATTTAACTAGTCTTCATTCTGCTGTGTCAAAATTTTTCTGGGTGGATTTGAATTGTAGTAATATCTACTTAAGTGCTATATATACCTATGTGTGTGTTCATAATTTTCTTAGTTTTGGGGTTTTTTTTTATTATATATCTGCTCTGGGGAAAAAAAGTCAACAAACTGTTCTAAAAATAAAAAATACACCCCTTGTAATTTGACTTCTGAAATGGTTGCAGTCCCAGAAAGCACAGTATTCACCATGCAGAAATTAGTTTCAATACAAATTTATGATCAAAAGAATCCTTTTCAGCTTGTTAAACAAAGATAGATTTTAAAAGTTTGTAGAAACAAATGCATAAGGATAGTTTATGGATGGTATCACAGATAAATCATTCATCCCTTGGGTGAAGTCAGACTTTCTGTGAGAGTTTGCTATGAGACTTGATTGAAATTTGCTATTTAGAGCATCCACAAAGGAAACATGAAATAAACTTTCAAGGGTATGTGAATCATCAGTACTTATGTTCCACTAGTACAGCTATCTAGAAAATACTTAGGCTTTCTTATTACATTTATAAAATTATATTAAGATAAACATCTACGTCTTCTGAGTTTAGTTTTAGTGTTGTATTAAATTTAAAGCATTAACAAAAATATCTTCTTTTTTCTTTTGTAGAAAAAATGCATTTATTTTTAATCAGCGGAATAAAAGTTCCACCTTTTTTTTTAGTACGGATGGAATTATTTTTCTTCTGAGAATGGTGAAAATAATGTACTACTTATATTATTGAAATGGACATCTATGTTAATGAGTTTGCAAATGGCAAATTTTCAAAAGTAAATTCAGAATACGTTAAAAAAATAAATAAAATAAGCATTGAATTAATTATGCCTAAGTATAACCCCGCTAATTTTTCTCTGGTGGAGTGAGCTAATTAATGGACAAATCAAATATGTAGAACATAGATACCATTTATGCTTCGGTGTCATAAACACATGGGATAATCTTGTGTGGAAATGATACCCCTTTACATTCACCTGTTTGATAGAAAATACTAGATAGAAAATACTTTGATAGAAAATACTCTGTCCAGCAGGTGGTAGTATGCAAAGGACCTTATGTTACCCTCAGGAAAGGGAGACTTGGGGTCTTCTGTAAGTTTACAGTGCTTTTGCTAAGTGATGCAACATTGCTGTGATCATCCAGATTGTTTGCAAGCTGGAAATGATAGAAGTTTGTGGATGAGGCATATTTTTGCATAATTATGACCTCCCCTCCCCTCCTATATACTCATACGCTCTGGAATCACTGTCTTGAGATTTGGAGGCTGTTAGGGATTGGTACAGTAATAATCGTAGCTGGACATTGTAAGAGCCCAAGTATTGTTGTCTCAAATCTTGTGTGGTGGTAAGATCTGAACAGAGAATAAGCAAGGCCTGTCTGGAGGGAGGAAGTGTTAGTGGTTCTCAGTGGCTCTGTTCTCCTTTGACTCCTTGCTGCAGGTTAAGTTCTTCATAGGTGGGACAGTGTCTTTTCCCTGAGCTGATTTCTTCTGCTAACCACAGTGACTGCACCAATGTGGGGCTGATAGTGGGCACCATGCTAGAAGGGGCTCATGCAAATTAGCACTGCCTCTTTACAATTGCTGTGGAAATTGGGGATGCCACCATATCCTAAGTGTGTAAAGGGGCAGAAAAATACCAATTTGTGTGCACCCACCACTGAAGAACTGGAGATCTGGACTCATCCCGTGAGACGTCACTGGATCCAAGGGTGGTGATATCTTTCTATGTTATTCTCACTCTCCCCCTATCTTTTCCTCTTTCTACTCGCTTTTCCTTTCTTCTTCTTGATACTTAGTTGTGCCTTAAAGTAATTGATAATAAAATAATGTTTATGCCAAAACACCTTTATCTGCATCATTTATTGGTGGTTGTTAGGGAGAACCAATAAATTGTTTTATATTGCTCCTCCAAGTCATTGTCATGACTCTGCTGCCTCTGTGGCCCTGCCATGCAGCTACAGATTCTTTCAGGGGATCATAATGATTCACCTCCCTCATTGTCCACTGAGTGGGATGAGACAGACACAGATTTTTGCAGCATGCCAGCATTTTTGAAAATAGCATGTTGTTACCCAAGAACCAGATATATGTGAAAAATGTTAAAAGCTGATGTAAATTCTAGGTGGCAGTTTTGCAGGAAAGCAGACAGACCACACCACTCAATTAAAATACTTCCTAAGTTGTTTTACCATGTTATATAAAAACATTTCTTTGACACTGCTTGAATTGAGCTCCTGTGTAGCCTCCATATTTGTTTCTGAAAACCACGTTTAAGGGTGGTGTACTCAGAGACTGGGCTGTATTTGCATTTTCCTACATTTTCACCTTGTAAGAATGGATGTAGTGCTCATATGGGCATCTCCTGCGTCTTCCCTGTACAAAGGTACTACACCATAATGGAATTATTTCTTTCACATGGGCTAATGTATTTCCTCCTGGCAGAGTATTTTAAGATGCTGGACTGCATAGGATCTAAAACATTTGTCCCCACCATCAGTTCTATATGCACCAACAGAACACCATGTCCATAAGCAATTCTTATGTAATATAATCCCTCGTGGACAAAATACCAAGTAAAATAAGGAACATGGGCTTTGCACAATATGCAAAAGATCATGGGGCCAGGGTATATGAAAGTTTTAGATCTTCAGGAAAAGCGACAAAACACAGTAAGGTCTTCTGTCTGTCTATTCTTGCTCCTTAGACCAACTGTTCTTTCAGGCAAATCCTTTCTTGCATCTACAGAGCGTCTTTGGTAATGGTGCTTAACCAAGACTTCATTAAATTGTGACCCACTACTCAGCATCACTTCAGCCCTGCTCTTTAGCAAAACCTTCTTTTAAGGGTGAAGTCTTTATGTTGACATGACAGGCACTGCCAGTAACACTTATGTAAGCCATCCAAGACGGTGACAGGCATTCCAATAACCTGTCAGCAGCTTACCTGTGACAGCTACTCACAGTTGAAACATAGGTCACACTATTTCAAAGGCAGCTATAATGTCAAATGAAGGTCACAACTTTGATACTAATATGTACAGACATATGTCTATTATACTAAACTGTGATGATTAAGCAGATGATGCTTAGAATGTTAGCATGAAGATTTATTTGTATTCATTTTTGACTGTATAGTAGCTGTAATACTGTATGTATTATTAAATTATTGTCATACAAAATTTCTAATGCTGTTATTTGATATGCTAAATAACAGTAAGGTATAGGAAACACCTTTGGCACTTATAATTCTGCTTTCAATTAATAAGCATACAAGCTATAGTAATTATTATTACATAATAAACAACGTAACTGCAGGTTTTATTTCTGTGTCTGCAAAAACTGTTTTATAGATTGAATTTTTTTTTTTTTTTTACAATCTTGGACAATATTGCTGTGTCCCCTTTGTGTATTTGCTGTTCTTGAAGTGAAAAGGACCAGCTGATGGTCACAACTTGTGAACTGACTGCAATGATAAAAGTTTGTGCGCTGCTCTGTGCTCTACAATACAATATAAGTAATGCCTGTAGTGTTTTCAGCAGATATTTGGAGGATTCGACATTACTGAGATTAAAAATGAAAGTCAGAAGTGTTACAGCTAATATATTTATACTCATGAAGTCATTTAACTCTATTTTGCAGGTATGAAAGAGTTTGGTAAATGTAATTTCAGAATACAGAAATTGGATGATGCCATGTGACAGCTGGTATTTGACTATTGCATTAAGGCTCTGGCCAAGCAGTGCTTTTCTTGTACACAATATCCCAAATTTTTAACTCTGCCATGAAGAGTGGCCAACTGTCATGGAGTGGCCAACATCTGTACTACACAGCTCCTGGTCTCCAAAACAGGATGTCTCGATGATAAACATCCGATGGGAGTTGGTGCTCAGAATATGATCACTGCAGAAATGTTTGTGCGCTAGTTGTCAAGGGACAAAAGCACAATAGAGAGCATTCTAACAGTTCTCAGTTATCAAGAGACATGTTCCTTTGCCTAAAATTACTCCAAAACACTTTTAAATGTATTAGTGCAGATAGAGCCTGTATAGGCTGCAATCTGCCCTGTCAGAGTATTACACTTTTTAAAGCAACAAATTACATCTGTTGTCAGTGCTTTCATGTAGTGCCTTGTTTAGTAATATCTCCATTATCTAGATCTTTGTGATAGATGACAGGGTTTTTTTCAATAGTGATTTGACTTACATACAGTACAACAATTTTCCTTTGTGATTTTCCCTTCCCTTGTTGGTTTCCTTTTACCTTATGTTCCCCTTTTTATGACTGAGATGCATTATGGCAGGTATATATTCTGTGATGTGTGGTCGTCTTTTTTAGTAGATAGTACTGTGTGGGTGTAGCCTTCTATTTTCTACAAAGAGAGGCTGCTGCTTATGCCATTTGTTTTCACATACATTAATTTAATTGAGTGCATTATGGCCTTAGCAGTATGGTATTTTTTCTAGTAAATGTTTTGTGTTGGGTCCAGAAGTCAGCTGGCTGCATGGTTTCACCAGAGGCGCTTTGAGGAAGGCTCTAGGCCACTGTAAACTCAGGTTCATCATGAGCCACAGAAAATTGACCTCCATCTGTTGCTCCTCAGATTTCATTCACCCCAGGCGTAGCATATTTCTTAGGTAACATTTAACAAGCAGCTTGAGCAGATGGTCTGCTATCAGTGGTGCTGGGTTTTGGATTTTTGTACCACAGATCACCATGTAGATGGATAGCTCTCACGCCTCAAGAACAGTTTTCTGGAGAAAACTCCAAGTTGTGAACTTTTCTTAGCTTCCAGTTCACAAGCGTGATCCTGAAGCAGCCGCAGTTGTTGACTTTTTAGCTGACTTTATGCAGTTCTTATTTCATATTCTGTAATGACTAATTCAAACATTATTATGCTAATCATTAATTCACATTATATAACAGCCTACTACTGATTTGTATTTCTGTGGATAACATATTTCCAGACTTCTGGTGAGTTATGTATTCTTAAAAGATACTTAAAATTGTGTTTCAGGCATTTGGAACTTGGGGAAGTGAGGAGTATTCTCAGTGTAGGACCAGCCGGGGAGCAACAAGGGCCCAGCAGGAGGGCCAGGCTGCTCCCCAGGAGGGCCAGGCTGCTCCCCAGGAGCTGGGTGGCAGGGCCAAGCCAGCCCACCAGCACACTGGTGAGGGTCAGGATCAGGCCCAGTGAGGAGAACCAGGATGAGATGCAGCCTGGGATGGCCAGGAAGGGCCGTGGGGATAAAGAGGCAGCCCATGGGTCAGGGCCCGGCTCCCAGGCCCATGGATGGGCCAGGCCATTTGGCAGCTGCATTTGCTCATGTAAGGCCTGGACCCTGCCAGACAGATCCCAGAGTGGGAAGTGAGGTGGTCAGGACCCTGACAAGATTATTCAGTATCAAAAGTACCTCACGTAATATAGTTTCTTAATATACCTAGTTGTTCTAAAAACTGTGAAGTGTTAAAAAATTATTGCAATGTGATTATTTGCCACCAAGTTACACTTCAGTAATGAAGATACAGTGTTTGTGAAGAATATTCTAGTATAGCATTCATAACAATTACATTATGCTTATCAAAATTTTGTTTTGAGAATTACTGTTTTTCCAGATAATATTAATTCATTGACAGAAAGAAAAAAGCTATATATAAATACAAATTCAAGTAAAACTCTTCCAATAGATTTTTCTGCAGTGAGTTTTCCCTTTCCACATTTGCATTAGCTACAGGCACTTGGTGATTAATCAAGCACTGATTCAAAGGATGATGCCATCCTTTTTAAGAGATGTAGAAAATGTTAATGGATGAAAAAGAAGTTACAGCCAGTTGCTGCAGAAATTGAATGAGTCTTGAGTTGAATGAATTGCTTTAGTTGAATTACTTATTGAATGAATTGCTTAAGTTTCACTTGCTACGGATATTGATATTAGATATAGATTAGAGATGAAATGATGGTATTTTTCATCTCAGAAGAGACTGTTATCAATAACGGAAGGGGGTTTCCACCCCTCTGGTGTGAGAAGGACTAGGTTGTAACTTGAAGCTTTTATTTCCTCTTCAGGTCAGCTTAAGGAGAACTGTTCTTACTCATGGTGAGAACTGTATGTTGAACTGAAACTGAGAGGCAGAAACATTAAAAGAAACTGTTCTTGAACAAGTTATGTGTGGTGCTAAATACAGACCATCCGATATAGGTGAATACCTGAACATAGATGAATGACAAGTGCTGACTTACCCTGGTAGTGAATCAGTACTGAATGTTAGTGAGTTTAGAGGAGGTGAATAAAGTGAAAATGTGGGTACATGACTGATGTATGTTTGCATGCCAAGAGGTGTGATGGAGAACTTCTCCAAGTCAGGACATATCATGGGGGAGATGTTGCAGTACTCAAATGATGCACATTCTCTATGGGCTTGATACAGGTAATCAGTGAAATACAGACCTGATAAAGGCTGTATGATGCACATATTCTCCATAAAGAGCCTTTAATGATCGTGCAATTTGGTGTCACCACCTATGTCATCAATGCCATGCCTGTGTGAGTGAGGTAAAGAGATAATGGGGGACAGGAATGCATGAGTCTACTTGACTATGTAAAATCCAACAGGCCTGCTTAATGTACAAGGATGTGTATGAAGAAAATTGTATCTTACAAAATTTCCAGACTACTTATAAGAAAAATCAGGGAGCTAAAGAGTTAATTCAGATTTAATGATAGTGTGTGATATCTAATTTGAAGACATTTTTTTATCCATATATTCAGGGAAATGCATTCATAGGCCTGAATATTTGTTCAGACATCAGCATCTCATTTACCATTGTACCTTTCTTCCTGGACTTGACAAAGAACAAGGAGAAGGCTACTGCCTTAACTATGCCACTCTGTTGTCCCTAATATAAAACATGAAACATTCTCTGCTTGATTTTAATTTTCATTTTTAAAGTGGTTCATAGATGACTGCAGCTCTTTCATTAGGTCTTGAAACATTGACTCTCACCAGCCAGTGGCCTAAACCCTGATCTCCCTTGCATGTAGGTGTCTGGGAGAAGCACCAGGTAAACTTCTATATAATAATGTTAAGTATTCCTTAATTAAAAAGAAAAATCCTTTGTTGACATGGCTGTATCTTGAATTTAGCACTAGTATGTTCATAGTGCTCTGAAAATACAATTTTCTGTGCTGAATGATACTGTCTCATTGCTTATATTTCTTTGCTTATCTGCGTAGGCTTAGGCTGTAAACACATTTGGGCAAAAACTAGTTTTGCTGCTGAGCAAAATAGGCTTATGGTTCTTAACTAGGGATGTTAGACACTGTTATAGTGAAGGATCGATAATAAAATTTTAATTATAACTGTTCTTGATACTGTTGCTGAAAATGCATCCATGGGAAAAGCTTAAAAAGATTTGCTTGCACTCCGAAATTCCATTAAAAAAAAAAAAGAAATTTTCTATTCCATAGATTTGCATTTAGTATGAATGCTGCCGTGTGGGCGTTCAATTTAGTAACAAACCTTATCCTTTTGTTACACTTTTGTTAACATTGCTCATGCTGAGTACAGCTAAGAATGTTTCTTCCTTCTCCTTTACCCTGACTGGATTTGGTAATTCAGCTGCAACCAGAGAATTAATGGCCTTCCCCTGTGAAAACTGAGGGGTGCACACGACAAGGCACAGCTGTTTCTGGGGGCTCAGAAAATACTGCTCAGAAAATGACTTGGAGCAAAAGACCATCAGAGGTTTGCTTCATTTAGAGTTCTCACTGACTTGATCAGTGTCACATAAGTGACTGGCTTCTTCAAATGGCTGTATGCAAGATCTAAGGGTACAGATATTTATAGTCGTTGAATGGTTTAGGCTGGAAGGAATCTTAAGGACCATCTAGTTCCAACCCTTCTGGGTTGGGCAGTGACACCTCCCACTAGATCGAGTTGCTTATAGCCCCATCCAGCCAGACTTTGAACATTTCCAGGGATGGGGCATCCTCAGGTTCTCTGGGCAGCCTGTTTGAGTGCCTCATCGTCCTCACGGTGAAGAATTTTGATACCTTTCTTCTCTCGTCACACATGCTGGTGACTGTTAATGTGGCGATAGATGCTGTAATATAATAAAAGGACCTTACTGTATATCTATCTTTAAATACATTTCTGAGATATTTTACAAATTGCTATTGAGTTGTTAATATTTCATTATATGGTATGAGTGCCAAGCCATTGTATACCATAGTGATAACATTTAGAGGTGAAAATTCTCCAGTGAAATGGATGCTAAGCACTCAGAATATGCTGTGCTAGCCATCATACACTAGTAACTCTGATTTTACAGAATTACATCTTTAAATACAGCCTGGATACACAATTCTGGTTTCTATATGAAGTTAGGGAGATACGTGACTTTTTATGTGTGGAACATACAGCATTGAATTTTGCCTTACTATTCTGTCAAATGTGTTAGATTGTGCCTCCAAATACTAGATATCTCACAGGTTATTTGGTTTTCTTTTTGTAACTAGAAATTTTTATCTTTAAGGGTGGAGGTAAGGAATATCTGCTTTTATACCCATAGGGAAGGGTTGTGTGTATGAATAAAATCGTAGTGGAAGAAAAATAAATTACAAATGTATGATAAATAAGCTGTCACTTTGTTGGCCTATAATTTTTGATTTTCTGTTCATACTTAGATATTTCTTTCCTTGTATTTTGGGTATGCTGATGTGCAAGTAGTGCATTTTACCTTATTATCTTTTTATGTAATCACTGTGTGTTTGGGTTTTTTGAATTATCGTCTTTATAGCTGTAGGCACTGGAGTCTCCAGAACTGGGGACATGAGAGGAATAAGGGACATAAGAATGCACCTATTACTAAGATTTTGTTTATGCTTATGAATTCTTCATTTTAAGGTTTGTCAGCTTCCCCTACAAGTTGTTTACAAGTCACCCAAGAGATGTCTGTGGGTTGTCAGTATAAACATTGCTATGTTAGGAGTATGTATTTAATTACTTTCCATTTCTTTGTGATTTACATGAAAATTCTGCTTGTGGAAACGTGTATATATCTGGTTTACTTGAATCTCTCTTTTTCATCTATTTTATGTTCTGGTTTTTGGTAGTTCTGTGGTTTTGACCTTTATTAGCTTCCCCTGTGAACTTTCTTTCTCTCTATACGAGCTAAGTCATAGCTCTCTGATGTTTCACTTTAATGTCTTTGTACCTAAGATCTCATTAATGTTTAATATTCACAGATGAAAAGTGAAATTTAATGTCTCCATGGATTCTAATATATATTAAACTGACAATTTAATGTGTTTCCTTTTTGACTCCTCCCCAGACCCGAGACATTTTAAAGTTCAGGTTTTTTGAGTATTGAAATATCCAGCTAAGAGAAAAAGGGGACTAATAATATTAATCCCTGTAATTGTAACAGTCATCAGTAAAAAGTCAGTTTTTAAAGAAAAGCTACTTCATGGTGCCTAGCTGAGATAATATATTTTTTCTTTGTGTCTACATGGTAGTAATGGTCCTGGTTGTAGAGAGAATTGGCCTTTAAGGGAGCTCTGGAGTTTGCCTTGGAGCCGCTGAAGCATAGCTGGATATCTAATCTGCTGGGGAACATAAGGATACTGAGTTCAGCCAGGGTAGTGCAGAGGGAGTAAGAGTGTTTAATGTTTATGCATAGGGATTTAGCAAAGGCAGAATGGAGACTCTCCTGAGCTCTCAGCCAGAAGGCCTGATGAGAGCCAGCCTGCAGGAAGATGTTAGCCTGCTGGGATGAAAGCCTCTGCAAGGGCCAGGGTTAACCAGCGCTGCAGCTGTGACCCAGTGGGAGGCTGGCAGGAAGGTCTGTTGTCTTGAGTTTACTGGAAAACCTGCCCTCAGAGTGGGGGTTTATGGAAACAATTTGTAAGACCACGCTGCAGCACCTTTTTCCAGGGGAGATGGCTATGAAAACTGCAGTACTATTTCTCTGTCTGACATGGATTTTGCAGAACTTACATGGACTTTGAGCACAGTCCTCTTTGAATTCCTCAGTGCAACGCCACAGGAGAGTCTGAAGTACAAGATGCCTAGATACAGTAGCTAACACTAACATTTTCAAACCTAACTGCTGACATCAGTAGGAGCTGTGGGTGCCTATGAAAATTGGGCTCCTTATATAAGTAAACACAAATTTAAATACCTAGCTTAGGGCATGGGGTGGGTTCTGGTTCTTAGGAGACAAGGTCTTCTTTTATTAACTCAAGTAATGAACCCACATTGGAAAATAATTATTATCTTGAATTTTAAAGAAGACTTTTTCAAAATTTATAGAAGTAGACTATAGTGAAGGTGGATATAGCTGCTTCTGCTAAAATGGCTATGGTAATTAGTTGTAATGTTATTCCTGTTTGTTTTGTTGTTATTTTGGTTTTGTTTTTTTAATAAGGATTTTATATTTTAAAAATTTCCACATAGCACGTACCTGCAGACCTATCAATTTGGTGTCTATATGCTACAGGGGAAAAAAGTCTGAGAAAAACTGAAGGTCAAATCTTTGGGACTGTGTTTGAGTTACAGTAGCTTACCCTGTTCAATGATGTGTAACCTTCAATTCCTACCAAAAGAGTGGGAGACAAGGAATTAGAAATTAAAAATCAGTGTATCAATCAAAGCTGTTCACCTCACTTTAATATGCTATTCACATTCTGGCTGTTGATAAAATTAGATTTAATTAATCACAGTACTCCATTTAGTGAAAATACTGTGATTGGTTTTGTAATTGAAAACTATTGGCATAAAATGGAAAGGTCAGCTTAAATGGCGTTAGGCAGAGAAGATCAGCTGCTTGTCCAATTGCAAGGATTTTGGTTCAAAGGAAAAAAAATGAGGTCATTGTTTGAAGTATTTCATTAAAACATAAGTCTTAGCTCCTTCCACTCCTGTTCCTATTTTTTTTTACCTAGGTAGAGTTTCTGTTTATATCTGATTTTTTTTAAATATGATCTCTGCTAGGAGAAACATCAGCATTCATTCAGGCACAAGCAGTAGTTAGTCATTCCTGGTAGTCTGGTAATTTTGAATATATGAATCCCATTGAACTTTAGTATTGTTTTCAGGTTTGTGACATAATTTAATCTTAACTGCCTTAATTATTTATAAGCATTTCAGTCATGTGTCCCCTTTAAGTAAGAGAATTCACTGCTGCTTCATAAAATACTGTGAGATTGGATTGGAAGTATGAAGTATATGACTGAACAACATGGGTATCTTAGGTTATTTTATTGTCTGAGGGAAAAATAATAATATTTCTTATTTTCAGGAACTGGTCACCACCAGGTACTTGTCTTAGTTCTTTGTCTTCTTTGTCCAGTTATGTATAGTATTTCTTGTTGGTTTGTTTGGAGTTTTTAATACAGTTTATACCTGCTATTCTTACTCTTATCCAATTACGAACAGAGTAATGCTATTTTCTTCAAAGTTTCATATACTCCCAGGGTCAGCAAGAAGAGCTGAGAAGAACTTGGAAAAAAAATTAAGAGCATTTAGTCTACAGGAGAGAATAATTTTCATGTCCATGAAATGTAGCTGCTGGAAAGGAAGTATGTTATTCCTGTCCCTAGTGAAAAGAACAAAGAAATAAAAAGCTTAAATTACAGCAAGTAATGCAGGTTAGATGAAAGGGGAAGTTTTCTAATTGAAAGAATAATGAAGTACTGAAATAGATTGCTGAGAGAGATTGCGCAGTCTCTGTTATTGAAGGCCTGCAAGGGCAGATTAGTTAGGTACATTGTGGAAGTGATTTAAGCATACCCAGTACTGATTTGAGGTGGGGCAAGATTATGTTTCAAAGGACCTCTCCCAGACATCTTTTTATGATCCTATGACTGAGCATTGAATTTCACACAAAAAAAAATCCCATGGCTTAAAACTTTCCATAGTAGTGAATTTATTTTTGGTGTTTCAGTGAAAATGGACACGACAGGGCATCAACAGGAACTGCCATAGTATCTTAGTATTGGGATTTTTACGAACTACTTTAGTATTAATTAACCTGTTCTCGTAATTAACTGGATTCAGTTAAAGAAGAGCAAACATACATTCTCTTTTAGTAGGTTAAGGTATTCATTATATTCTTGTGTTATTGTTCAGTTGGTAGGAAGTAAGAGTGAAAACCTTCTTCTTTCATGAAAGGAGTATATCAACCAATGTTATTTTGTCAAGTCTCCCTCAATTTATTTTTAGAAAGTTACCTATAAAAATCTATTTGTGTCAGAATAGCTTGACTTAAATACTCTCAGAAGAAAGGAAAGGAAATGATTGTGGGAATGAATTTGAGATTGAGAGGGGAATGACCCCCCCCCCCCAAAAAAAAAAAAACAAAACCCTAAAAAAACCCAACAACCAAAGAACACTTCCAAACCAAACTATCCTGGGACAAGTTACATTTCTTAACATGCTACAGACACCCACTTTCCAGACTCCTGAAATCAGATGACTTTGTGAAGACTGCCACAACAAAGCCTCAGCAAATGGATGGATAAGTTTTGTTGAAAATTTTCCCCCAACACATTTCCATGTATTTTTTAAAACAGGTCTAGTACTTACATCCACATAATATGATCCAATTAGTGCTCAAAACAGAATTAATGGGAGCATCATTACAATTTTTAACTAGTCTTTATAGAAAAATCTAATAGAGGCTAGTAGTGTGTGGAAGAACAGATCTTAGAAAATAGCTGTGAGGAGGCAAAGTCAGTCCGAGCAAGGAAAAAGAAACCAAAAAAATCCCACCAGGTAGATGTCCACAGTTAGTCCACTAACTTTCTAAATGAGTTGTTCCATTTATTCCTCTATAAGCTTTGCTCTACATGTTGATGGTAATGGGTGGAGGACGCAGCAAGAAAGTAAGTTTGGCAAATGATCTCTGAACTAGCCTGGACTCTTTGAAGATAGAGTTGTAGCACATTTTTAAAGATATACACTGCCTCGTTTAGATGATGGATTGAAGTGGAGGATAGAGGACAATTTAAGTAGAAAATCCAATAGTTTTCGGTTCTAAGCCTTCTAGGCAATGTACATCTTTCCTCAGGTAACATTAAAGATGATTAAAAAAGATTCTGATTCTTTAAAGCTGAAATGTATTTGCAGCATAAAGCAGTCATTCTTTTTCCAAATCAAAACAGTCTGCAGAAACAGCTCTGATATTGCTAGAGTTTGGCTGAAACAAACGAGCAAAAGAATAGCAATTTCTCAGAAAGTGGAAGGGAATGTATCTCCCCCACCCCCCGCTGTTAACTTTTGGTCTGCTGCCACACTTCCATTTTGGCAACCAAAGGAATGCTGTGGGCACCACATACAGGCTTGTGTGGCAGCCCGAGGGTTAAAGTAGACATTCCTCATCTTTGACAGATGGTTAATTCATGGTCATTACTACTAAATTCAATTGCTCAATAATTTAGATATGACAAACATGTGTGTAGGAATATATGCCAGGGCACCCTTCTAGGAATCCCAAAATGCAATATCCCCTCCATGCTTTCACCATACATCCTCATGCTGAGTGTGACAGATTGAAACAAATGTAGGCTTTCTAGGCACTTCAAACTCCCTCACGCCATTCTCGTTACATTAGAGTGGTTCTAGAGAGTTACTGTGTCCAGACCTAGGCATGGATGAACTGCCCACTGTTTCTGTCAATAAGTGTAATGCAAGCCCAATTTTAATTTTGTTTGTTTCTTTTGTGCTTTGTGGTGTTTTATTTGTTTGGTTTTGTTTATTTGTTTGTTTTCTGAGGCCTAACTTTTCCAGTTCTGTTGCTGCAACTGTCAGCACTCGAGCAATCATAAAGAACTGATTTGCAGACAAGGTCACAGTTTGAATGGCACTGAGTGCTAGTAGGTCTATTTAAAGGTTGTCTGGAATGGCTTTAAAGTAGACTGTATCTGACTAAACGTTTATATCAATGATGAGGTGCACATCCACTTCTACCACACAAATAAAGTCACAAAGTGACAAACTGCTCTTCTCGCTCTGTTACCATCCTCCAAGCCAAGCCATTTTCTCATGTGGTGACAGGCATAAAGATCTTTCTGCAAATGTTTCTTCAATAATAATCAAAAAATAAATTCCCTTTCCCTTCTTTCAGTTGACACAGGAAACTGAACTTCTCCCCTTCTCTGTTCCCACTGATATTTCCAAATTGGCTGGCACAAAAAAGCACCTCAAAACACCTCCGCAGCTCACTGACTGAAGTTGAAAGTCTTCCACTGACTTCAAAGACGTTTGGATCAGGCCCAAAGTCAGCATCCTAACATGCTAGTGCAGACTACCAAGCCACAGCACTGGCTGGAATCCATGTCATTTATATGCTATTGCTAAAGTAGTGCAGGAACCTTACACAATCTCAGGTCTCTGAAAGCTTCTGCCGTTCTTTCCTTGTTAGTTTGCAGAACACTCAGTGAGGTTCCACTGATTCCTGTGCTGCTGTAGGTGAATTCACAGGTTACTCATCTGAACCACAAGATGCCGGTATCACTGGATAACCAGCTTTGCCTTCAACATCTTACGTGCATAAGTTTTCTGTTCCTTTCCTGTCCAAGAATTTCACTGTTTTCATGCCTTTATAAAGCCCTGAGATGTCATATCTTTAGTTTGAATATTAACCTTCTAGAGCAGAGACCTTGCCTTTACTCATTACTAACTCACTTGGTACACTATTGGCACTATGTAATATGAAAGAATAAATCACAACAGTAGTAAGTGGGAAAGGCCTCTGTGCTGTTTTTCCACCGTGGCCATTAATGGTACTCAAGTGCTTGCAAGACAAAAGACTCCAGGCAAATGTGTGAAACCTAAGCCTTACCTTAAGTTTGCAAAGTATCTCAGCCACAGAGGGAACTGAATCTACCCTTCTGTATGCTCAAGGGAAGAGAATCCATTAAACCAGTTCAGATAAAATATTCACAGTATCAGTTTCAAAGACCTGCATTAACATCTGAATCAACATCATCCTGTTTGTGTGGCTTTCATAACATCCTAAACTACAACTGCTTCAAATCACAGTCACAGCAGACCCAAGACATGCTAAACTCTCTCAGCTCCTAAAGTTAAGGAGAGTTAAGGAATGAGACACCTCATAGGTCTTTCTCAACACCTCAACAACCTACTCTTTGGCAAGCAACTGCTCTGACATCTGGTGGTGTTAAACTGTCTCTCCATTCCTTGTGATCTAATTGAGCTTGCAAACTATGCTTGTAAGAAGCTTGCAGAACTAAAGTAAAACTACCGAAAGAGCATCATCACCACAACGGTATGGTGCCATGTGAGACATTACATATTGCTGAAGGTAAGAAAAGTTGGAGGAGAAAACTCCATGCAGGTTCCCCTCATGCTTTGTATCCAGGTAAACACACGCTTCTGGTGAGAAACCAAATTTTTTAAGTCACAGAAGTGCAGCAGAACATCAGAGCTCATCTCTTCTCAACAGATAAAGCACTCTTTTGCCTCTAATTAAAAAGATTAATAAAGTAAGAGAACACATCAGGTTTGCATCAATCATTGCCCATGTGGTTCTTATTATTGTAATTAAAAGTTATCTCCTCAAAATTGTTGGATGAAAATGCCATGATCTGCAATTGAAAACACATTGAAGGGAGTTATCCAACTTATTTGACTGTTTTAAGACAGTCAAATTCAAGAACAGTGTGGAGGTAATGTATTCAAAAGTCTTTAAAAGCAATCTGTCAGTAAAAGTGTCCTATGAACCCTCTATTCAAGAATGTGAATACTGCTAAGGCTTTTCTTAACAAAAATAAAATAAAAAATTAATAATAATAGTAAAAGTAGTAAGAATGATTTTTTTTTTTTTTAATAATGAAGCTATTTCAAATTCTGCCACTAAAATTCAAGGTTTTGAGAGTTCTTCAGGTCCTGTATATATTAAGAGTGTTCAGTTTCCACAGGATTGAATCATTTAAATGTTTACATTTTCACACTGAATGGGCCAAATTTCAAATAATCCCGAACAACCCTGGTTCTTTTGCTGACGTATCAATCCATATTACACAGCAAGTTATGTTCAATTCTGACATCCAAGCTTTCACAATATATGGGATTTTGGAAATAGGTGAGCTAAATAGAGAATTTTTTGCATATGCAGGACTGTAGACTTACAAATCTGTGAAACAGAGATGCACAGCAAATAGAATTTGTAATGTAACTAGAGACCCTTTCTTTCAGACATTAGTGTACAACAATTTTAACAACAAGCTAATTACATCAAAGCTAGTAGCATGCTTAAAACCAACCCTTTTAAAGCTTTCTTCGTGTAAAGTAACTTAGAAGTTTCTTACCCCACTCTCTTCCTCTTCTTTCTCTTCACTTAAGGCATGCCTTATATTTTGGCATAGGATACAGTGACTTTATGGAGTTCTGTTCAAAACTATTCAGGATGTAAAACGACTCACTAGCTTTTGAGAAAGGTTTCCTGGATGTTATTAAAAAAGGAGAGAATTTTAATGGGCAGAAAGACATCTCCTGTAACATGAGGAAAAAACCTTTTTTTGAACACATCACAGGAAAACACCAAAGGGTGTTAAAGGAGGACTTGTTTGGATTCTATTGTGAAAGAGAAAAGAACATTTTCCTGCCATCTTTATTTACATTTGAACTCTGCTACCAGTTTGCTTCTATAGCTTCTGAAAACCAGTGGTCTCTTGCATCTTCTTTCTGGTTACCAACAGACAGCTAGACCTGTGGGCAGTGGATTTATGTGACAGTGCATTTACATGACAAGAGATGAAGTCAGTCCCCAATGGCTATTTAGAAAACTAAAACAGACTCTGCAATTTGTCCTACAATCCTCAGCTATAAAACCTAACTTTTTTTTTAATTTTAATTTTTGATCAGATGGAATGTATCCAACTCTCAACTGAAAACAAACAAACAAGCAAACAAAAACAACAAGGAAAATGAACCAAGAGAAATGCAGAATTCTTAAATGAAACTATGGAAGGAAAGTGGCATAACGTATTCAACTGTGGCCCTCTAAAATTCCCTACAGAAAAACTACCCTGCATCAAATGAAATGTGGAGAAAACAGAAACAGTGATGCTGAATATGACAAAAATCTTGTTTGTGTTTAATACATAGGAGAAATTGTTCAAGGACAGTTAAATGTGACCCATTTAATATACCAGGGTCTCCAATACCTATGGTACTGTGCTGAGTAAGTGCTGATCATGCAAATTAAGGCTGCCTGGGGATACACAGTGCTTTTCTGTTGCAGTTTGAATTTTCCAAGTTCTCAAAAAACTTTTAGAGATGTGGATACACGTTGCAGGGTCACTAGGGCTACTTCCATTTCTTTAGTTGTTGGCTTATTTCGAAAATTCATCTGTCTGACATTCTTGAGTCTTCTGACACTCACATCCATATTCAGGAATGTAAAAATTTAACTATTGCTAGTAGCTGTGTGATTTAAAGTACAGATGGGCAAGTCAATTTGAAAAGGTGTCCCAAGACTAATATTTAACTTTCCACAGGAAAGAGGAATAAAAATGTAGTGGTCATTGTGACTCTAATAAACTCCATAGTTCATCAGAGTGTAGGAGTCATCAAAGATAATGTAGATTATGCCCTCAGTATAACACTATATTCAAGACCTGATACCTTCTGGATTCCCTTACATTTACTGGCTTAGATTCTTACCCAGTTTGCAATAGGCTTACAAATCCCACTAGCTATAATTTGGGTTCATTATGTCTGAGCAAATGCAAGGAAATCCAAACAACACATAACCTCTGAAACTGGCATCAAACACCCAATCAAAACTTTACAAGTTAGGTAAATATCAGTGAATGAAATGAAAGGGATAAGGAAAATATACAAGAAGTTAGGAACAGCAACAGCCATTTATTGAAGGTACAATGTGCCCACTGTTTGAATATAAAAGCACTCAAGGGCTGACAATCCTTTTTTATAATTTTACTATGATTATATAGATTGTAACCTATAGGGAAATTAGACTCTAAAACAAGTCACCCTAACCCCATCCCCCAAACAGCTCTCTAAAAGATTAAACTGTGCCTCTTCCTATGGCTATTTTTAGTAATGGCATCAGTAATTAAACATTCTATGGTCTGGGGCCCCAAAGAAAACATCACTCTGGGTTCTGGATGTGTTCCATGTTATCTTGAAATGATCTTAAAAAACATATGCAGCTAGTGTGGTGATCCCCACCAGATCTGCAGGGACCCATTAGGATCACCCAGGGAAGAGTGGGGTTGTGACAATGCAAGCAATTTAGCATTACTCACTGGAGCTGAGGCATGACACAGTGTGAAGCTGCTATTGTTCTCCTTGGTTTCTCTCAAGACACTTAAGTTTAAATCTACTCACAGCCTAATTCATAGCTGAAATCTGAACCAGAGCCTGCAGCCTCTCAAGGGAATGTCCCAAGTGCCTGGTAAAAACCTGCTCCCAGGAGAAGGTGCTTTGATTCCCTGTTCTCACAGATTCTCCATGAACAGAGGGATAATTAATGATAGAGTCCCATATACCTCTGCTCTATTTTGTAGGTCTGTAGTGTCAACTAGGTCACAGGAAATGGGTTAAAAAGAGAAGCCAATCCAACCCCAGTAAAAGTGGTCTCTATTAACTCAGATTTCAGTGCCTGGAGGTTCATGGCAATGCCATCTCGCAGGGAGCAGTACAGGCAGGGGCACACACGCAGACTGCTGCCAGCATTTCACCACCGCAGAGACACAGGACTTGTGTGCAGCAGGACACACACAGACCAGTGACCTCCGCTCAGCTCCTTCATGTCAGCTGGGAACTCCAAACACAAGACTATTATTTGTTCATCTTCATCAAGCCACTCTAACTCATTTCCTTTACTAACACCTGGTATCAAACAGTTAATTCTGCAAAGAACAAATTAAACAGTTTCAGTACTTATCATTTAAGTGAGGTGGTTTTTAAAGTGAATCAAATCTGATCCAGATTTTCTTCTTTTTGTGTGTGTCAGTTTGGCTGCCACGCTGTAAAATCAATTATCTACAGAATCCTAGCTTACATTAAGAGTTAGTGGAGTAACAACTGTGGTCACTCTCGCTATGCAGTCAACACCTTAGTAAGTTCTCTTGATCTTTTAATGTTTTCTCCCCTTTCCTTTCATTCTTGCTATGGACAAGTTCAAACATTGGACAATTAATGAAGAAAAATATACAATGCATCCAGTAGCTACACTCGGTAAGCAAACAGATGTAGATGGGTTGTTTAGCTCCCTATCCAGAAATACTTGGAAGGTAGTGTTGAAACTTACGTAATAGAGACATGTCATCTCACCTGCAGAACCATTAGTGCATTTTATTTTACATATGTCAAGTAAAAGATTAACAGGGGAAAGAAGTTGGGTTTTTTTCCACCCAAAGATGACTATGAAATATAAAAATAAAGACTGCTAGAAGCTATTTGATGACATATCTCTTTTGAACTGTTTGTGCAACAACAACAACAAAAAAATAGATTCTCCTGTATTATCTTGTGTTTACCAAAATACAAGCTGCCATAATGGGAAAGCACATGGATGCCTGCTTCTGTATCTCACTTAGTATGATTTTCTTCTCCTTCCAGAAACAAATCTACTTATAAAATAATTGTTGCAAAACACTTTCAAATGACTGTCTGTCATGAAAACAACCTCAGCTCTAAACTCCAAATCACTGGCACAGTCAATGAGTGCAGTGGAGTTCAGTCTGGGCACTAGAACAGCTAACACATAACACTTTCTTGCAAAAATGTCATTTCATTAGTTACCAAGTGAAAAAGGAATGTGCGTGCTTGAGGACACTTACTGTATGCTGCTTTTGTGTGTATGTGTGTGTACATATCTAGTACTTATGTGCAAGTACACACATGTATTGACATAGAAGGTACTCTACTGCATAAGTCACTGAGGTGGCCCCTGCTAGTGATATTCCCTTTGTGTATCTGTAAAAATGGTCCAAGATACAAACAATTCAGAGTGACAAAATAAAAAGTGAAAAAAAGATCAACAACACTTAGAGACAGTACACTTTAAACCCCACTTATTAGTATTAACAGTTATGGTGCGACAACGACAGAAAGTTGACCTTGGCTGGTGAGTGTTTTTAAGCCACAGAGACGTGAGTTTCCTATAGACACTATAAAATCTGCACTGTGGAAGCATTTATGGGGTACAACTTTCAGAGTGCACAGTAAGGTTTTATAGCTATCTCAGACCTAGTGAGCTAAATCCCAAGCTACCGAAATCAACACAATTCCACTTACTCTGATAGCACTACACCAACTTACATCACTCGAGGATCTAGCCCACGAAGTGTTATGGGACTCCTGTGGCCTCAGCTTTCACAGAACAATCTGATACTATATAACATAATTTGACAAACCTGAGAAATGTGAAATTAAGATTTCTGCTCTCTCCATATTTCACCTACTTGTGTTTAAGTGCATTGCTGCAGAGGCATTGATATTACACAGGCAGTGCACCAAAACAGCCATGAGAATTTTCTCCTTGTTCAGAAAAAGATCCTCTTGACTCCAATGGGGGTCATATTAATTTCAGTGAGATCTTATTTAAGCAAAAAGTGAGTTTGGGCTGGGCCAAGTGACCACTGTGATATTAAAATGTAAAAGGCTTTCCACAGTCCAATTCCAAACGATACCTTACTGTGTGCTGCGGCCCTAGTGTGGGTAACAAGCTTGGTTTAGCTGGGGTCCCAAAGGGCAGTCTGTACATCTGGATACCAGCTTCCTCTTACACTGTAAAAGATGTCCCTGAAGTTCAGAACCAGAATGTTATTCTTAGCTGATCAAGATCAAACAGAGAAATACTCTACTAACAGAAGTAATTTTGAAAGATTCTAAATATTCAAGCACATTTTCTCAGCTGGCTTAAAAACAATATCACTGCATTTACTTCAGTGGGCGTAGAAAAGTCACCTGAGTTAAAGGACTGGCCCTTAAATGTCTACAATCTCTGCTAAATGACTTGGTATCTGTGACGTGAAGTACTAGGCTGAAATTTCATGCAAGACAGAGTAAAGGCCATCACTGGATAGAGACCAAGGGGCAAAATCGTATTTCAGAAAAGAAAATTTCATGTTTCAAGTTAGAGTTCTCTTCACAATGAAAGGTCACCTTTGATATCATTCTTGCCTTGCTCTTTGTATTTAAAGTCTTTTTGCTTTCAGCACAACTCAAACACAGACGAGCACTGTCTTCATCCTTTCTTTAGCATCCCTATTTCAATATTCCAGACTCAACCATCATTTACCCCAGCAGTCCCCTACTGTGCATCTGTCCCTCAAATCTTAAATACCTGTCCTCCCAATCTGTTCTGAGGCCAAGTCAAATGAGTTCTGTGCATGTAAATTCTATTATCTACATGCATAAATGACAGAATCTACTGCCTATGCATGCAAATGTTACCTATCTAGACCAACCGACGTGTCACTGTGTATTAAGGGACAAAGGTTTTTCATACACAAAGAAAAGTCTATTAACAGTACCTTGGAAATTGTGACCCTAAAATTATGTGCAAGAAAAAGAAGCACCCCTGCCTGTAAAGAGTAGGTATTTCCGACAAGTATAATTTTCATGTACCTTAAATCTCTGGATAACCTTCAGAGGTTGAATTACCCTTGCTTACGGCTGAATCCTGAAGGATTCACCTGGCCTTCGGTAATGCTAGAGCATATGTGCAATCTGCCCAGTTAAAGTGTTCAGAGAAAGAAACATCGTCCCACTAACACGATTGTCTGCAGCATCTGAAAGATTATGAGTCATAAAAACATGAAAGGAAGTTTAACAATCTATTCACCAGGAAGATGCTGTAAGAGAAAAGAGGTAACTTGAAAAGCCAGATGACATCTCTGTTTTGGGTTTGATTTTACTTTTGGGTAAGGCATGCTTTCTTTTAAATACTGCAAACATCAACACTTTTATTTTTATTCATCCCCAAACAGGTAAAATTAGATGACAGATCCCTTGTTCTTTCTTTTTTAAAGCCAGGAACATTTATTCCAGGACTGAGAACTTCTAACACACTAAGTCTCAGCCTGAGACTAACTTACAAACTCCTCCAGAAAAGGTCTGAAAATGGAATAACCCATTTGCCCTTCATTAAGGAAGCAGGTAGTGCATTCTCTACATTTTATATATCTGCATACAAAGTCAGGGTTTGGGCTATATCAACACAGTTCTGTTGCCCAGCTGTAACCAAGAACTAATTCAGTTCAGTGTGTGTGTATGTTATCCATGCATTTATATACACCATTATATAGACTCCAGTTATCACTCAGTGTATGAATCAATCCCTTAGAAGTTTATGATTTATGCAGCTTGCTAGAAGAGAAGTAGGCCATGCCAGCCTTGAAAGCACTTTAGCTTAGTTGTCTTTTACTCATGAAGGACATGTTGTCCTGTAATTATTCTGTCATTTCTTAAAAGGTGAAATCCTTAACAGGTTCATGCTTTATGTGCTGCTATGTGTATGTGTGAGTTTGTCTGAGCACGTCTCACCAAGTAGGAATCATCATTCCAAATTACTTTACAAGGAGCTACACAGAACTGGACAGCTTAAAATGTGTTAAATATCCTCAGAGTTTACACGGACAGTTTCAGGGGGAGCAGGG
>JANHGN010010947.1:70831-97768 GCA_024605025.1 Megaceryle maxima
ACGTTAAATCTTTTTAATATTCCCCCCATTAAACCGGGCAGGTTGGGGGGGGGGGGGGGGGTTACCAAACGGGGGGGGGGGGGGGGGGGTTAAGGAAATCATTCATATGTTCCAATTACTGCCCTGATTCATAAAATACACAACTGCATGAAAGCGTCACCTTCTGTTTTGATCTTGCCTGTAATGTAATGTAATGTTGTGTTTTCTTGTATAATTTAATAAGGGCAGTATCAGCAAAATGTGCAACTTTAAACAATTATGCAAATTTTAAAGTAATGTGTTCAGAGAAAAACTGAAAGGAGATTCTGACATTAATCAGACTGCAGGCTCTGCTTCCAAGAGTGCTGTAAAATATGGGCTAACCTTAGTGTTAGTGGCTAAAAGGCAAAGTTTCTCTGCTGCCTCAAATTAACTGCAGTTAAGAATATTAAATTCCCTTTTCTACATAAAAATCTGCCATTGAGCTTAAAGGAGTAGCACTAAGACATATAAAACTTCCCCTTTCTTAGATGTGTCAGAATATTTGGAGAATTTTAATAAACCTCTAGAACGATCTATAAATCACAGGAGTTATGGGAGCTCTACAATAGATTCTCCCTAACAAGTCCTGCTGTGCCTAACTAATGCTTATCTGATACATTAGCAATATGAAGCTAATAAAGTGTGTAAATACAGAATACTGAACTGGTTTCAGTGAAAAAAATATCAGGCTGGGGCCTCAAAGAAAACAGGGAGGAATCTGGATCCTTCTGATACTTTAAAAGAGTAAAAGGAGGTTCTGGTTAGCTAGAGTTTCTTTTAAATACAGGTGGGAAAGAAAGCAAGTCTGGGATAAGGAACCTCCAGGCTTCATATTCAAATTTTAGATCTCTATTTGTTGGAAATTACTTGTGATATTCAGCCCTTCCTGTTAACCAGGGAAAGAAGCATAAACTGGCCAAAGAAAATCCATGTTCAGCATGACCATGAAAAGGAAATGCCATATCTCTCATGAGAAAGAATGACCTTGAAAGACATCTACCCTGCTCTCCCAACTACTGGGGTTCAGGCAATATCCAAACTCTTAAGATTATTATCTAAACTGCTCTCTGAACCTCTGTTTCCCCACTGTCATCTGTAATACATGAAGGGCAGTTTACAGGAGAGTGTTAGTTATTCACTTTGAATTTTCCAGCTTTAGTCGGTTTAAGTAAGACCCTTAATGTCACTTAAACAGAGTGTTTTTGTGTTATATTTTAATTTTGAAAGGATTATCAAGAAAATCTACCCTTTCCGTTAACTTCCTTTGAAAAATGATTAAGAGTTTTAGAAAGGATCTCCAAATATCCTCACCCTGCCTGATAAGTTATCCAGAACATATAACAGATGAAATTTCAAAAAAATGCAGAGGTAAAACATAAAGTTCTCCATCCTACAAATACCAGAGCATTACTTGGAAATGCAGTGCAACATGGTTAAACACTGTAAATTATACTGAAATTGTCTTTGTGTTGGTATTTGGCTCTGTATAGCTTTATTGATAAAAAAAGCAATTAATTTTTCTTTTTATGAGGCTAGCAATTACATACCACTCAAAAGAATTTGACTGCTATTAGCTGACTACAGCGCTTGTGAGGAAAAAAGTCCCGTTGTCTTACACAAACATTACCAAAAAGCAATATTCTGCCTAAGAAAGGCTTTGGAGAACTGTTAATAAAGTCTTTAGCTACTCCTTCCTAAAACACCACAAGTAATTTTCCTGATATTACACGTGGAAGTCACTGTGAAAACTAGATGGAGATGGGATGTAACAAATGCATCACTCTTAAATATGGTTCCTCAAACATAAAAATCTGGCAAATCTCAAAGAGCAGAGCAGGAGGTGAGACAGCTTTCATATGCTGCTGCCTTTAATGCTCTTAATGTACACTGGATAATTACGTACCTCATTTCTTCCAAACTGAGTAAGATATTTTGTTTTAAATTTATTTGTGCAGCAAGCTGCTCTATGTCTCTCTTAATTTAGTGCAGTATTCTCTGGTCTAAAGCAAGTGGTTCTAAATTAAATAAGCTAGCAGACCTATTGCACAAAGCAACCGACCGCATTCTGGTGAAGCCCCTTTGAAAGCTGTCAAATCTCTGCTGTCTCAGGGAGGAAAGTACCTCATTCCCTTTGCATTAGTCACCCTGCTAGAGATTAATCCTAATGATTTTTTTTCTACAGGCTTGGCTGGCACACCCAGGATTTGCATTACATACCTGTGATTTCTCAATATTTAGCCCAAAATGTGTTTGTTCAAATGCAGACAGATATCAACTTTCCAGAAACCATTAACTCCAGCATTACTGTAATAGCTTATCATGCCTAGAGTGAGGCCAACCACAGCGTGCTTCCTCAGCTTTGGTAAGAAGCCATCACATAACTATGTATTGTAAAATCAACACGGGCCAACACTCATACAAACACCGGCATAAATGACACACCTCAAAAAAGGTCATTGTATTAAAGAAAAATGGTGTTCTCTTTTTCTTTATTTCATTATCCTCATTATCTCCCTATTTCACTGATTTTTGGCAAACAGTGGGCATCTATTTGATGCGACTAGATTGTTTGGAGACTGCAATAGTTTCAGGCTTCCTCCCAGATCTATCCTGCCTTCATCAGACAAACAACCATCCCTTGGCCTTTTCCACCCACCAACATGAGAAAAGACTAACAAAGTTCCAGTTCACATAGAAACCAGAAGTCCTATGTCTTTGATCTCTTAGGTTATTTTACTCTACAAATCCCACGCCTGAGCAATTTTTATTGAGCAAACAATACTAAACTGTAATCAATATCTACAATACCATCAAACCATCACAAAAAAAAAAAAAAAAAGATCCGTTGTGCAAAAAAATGCTTGCATGCAACTTGGCTCAGTCCTTTTGAAAATAAAATAGCTACTATTAGATGCAGGGGCTACATCAAGAAGAGTGGCTTCTTCTGGACCAAAGGGCTGGAAAATAATTTCCAGATCTGAAGAATTTTAAAAGAAGACAGTAACAAGCTCTTTCCCAATTAAATGAGGGTATTGCTAGCTTGGTTACTGCAGCCAATCTAAATCACTGCGGCACTCCATGTAGTGAAGCTGTGTCTTTAATGTAGCCAAGGACCAAACTGCTTACAGTTTCAGAGTTAAAAAACACCACTCCAGCTTTCCTCAAAAGCAAAACAGAAGTCAGTGTAGCTGACAGTCTAATCTAGTCCATGAAGGACACAGTGCAAAACCAGCTTTACTGAGCAGTAGTTAATAGTCCCAAACACTGTCCACCTATAGTCTTATAACAAAATATGCAGACCAGTCTTTATTAATAATGCAGTAGCACAGTTGTGCTTCATCATGACAGACCATAGTCACAATGATCATTCACTGTCACCCTCTAAAGGACTGGTCTAGCAGCTTATATTCAGATTTCTACCTCCCTTAAGGATTTCTAAGGTACCTATCCTCATAGAGAAGGCCTAGGTAAATGAAGTACTACAAGTTGTACATGGAACACCTAACTTTTGGATATCCAGCCATTGAAGTATTGCACAACAAAATTTGTGTTAATGCTTAAGTTTTCTAACCAAAGAATAAGAACTGTAGGTAGCACTGGCAGTAACGGCAGGGCACAGCTCTCACAAAGAGACACCAGAACTAGTCCAGAAGAGGCGTGAACATAGGTTGGATCTAAATTTCTACCTTCTGAGAGGTAGAAATTTAAAGACTGTGAGATGTTCAGGCATCTGAGTAGACAAATGTGTCTCTAGCTGGTTCTGGAGTTATACCACAGAGTTGTCTGCACCACGGTCTTTCAATGAAAACAACAGGCCTACTCTTCTTAAAAATGGACTGTTATGGTAGTACCCTTTCTTTTTAAATCTAACATCCCAGTGGTTTAAGCACTGGCAAGAAAGTGAAAGACTGGGGTTGAAACATACCTGCAAGTGCTCAAACTCTTATCTCCTGCGCATATTTCCTAACCACCAAGCCATCAGGCAGCCAGCCCAGGGGATACTCACCCTCTCCTGACAGTCCAACGTTTTGTCAGCAGCTCTGTGAGGTTCATGATGTTGTGAGTAGGGATCAGGGCCTGGTGACCTTGAACAGGGCAGAAACCTGCAGAAAAGCGAAGCCTAAAATCCTGAGACTTTTCTAGTCTATGGGCACCTAATACACTGTTTGGAAACAAATGTGCTGGTTTGTTGGGTAACTAAGGTGATCTTTTCACGGAGAAGAGCTAAACCAATTCTGCCAGCTCCATGAAGCAGGAATTGCTCTCCTGCTTTCCACGGGCAGGCTCTGACAGAGGCATTGCCAGCTGTCCCTGCTCACGCAGGCGCACTGTGAAAAAGCCAAACAACACCACGACTTTCATGCTGCACCGTGTAGCTTTGGCTGAAACTGTAATCATGTGTCTGTGGTTTTCCTGTTTGGGTGCCTAATTTAACTGGCTGAGCCCACCCCTTCAAGTGTGGAAGGGACTCTGAGGGTATAAGGAATTAGCATGTTTCTGCCAGAGACATTCCACCAGGATCCCATGTTTGCTTAACATGTACAAACAGCTAAAATAAAATATTTGTTGGCCTCAGTAATAAACAGAATATAAAATAGTGTGAAATTAAGCAAGACCAGCTGGGGTCCAGGAGAACTGAAAGGAATAGTTAACTTACACTACACAATGATCTGGAATGCAGACACACTAAGATGGACTGCTATTGATATGTGGTTTTGATGCACTTTATGTACGAAGTGCTGATTAGATCTAGCTACCAAAACTATGCCCTTTCATATCCATATGTCGGTAATAAACAAACTTTAGAGGAACAAATCTTAGGATGGTTTCTACTGTTTTAAATCAACTGCGTTGCAAGCCAAATTTGCAGTGTTGCATCACATGCTGTAGAAGTGTGAAGTTATCACAGCAGTGCTAACTGATTCCATTCTTCCCGAGCAGAAAAAAAAAGGAAAAAAAAACAAGACAAAAACCCCCCAAATAAAACCAAACCAAAACACACAGTGGGGAAAAAAAAAAGGGGGGGTGTGGGGGGGTGGGAATTCTTCTGCTTTAAGGCAGGATTCATCCAGCCCTCAGGGACCTGTGAGAAATTCAGGATATGCATCTGTATAGATTCTGTCTAGCACCATTTGGGCCTCCTTATATACATACATATATATCTACTGAAACCACAAAGCAAGCAAGTGCCTAAACAGAGTTTTCTGTGGAACTTGTTGTTCCCTACTAACACAGGATGGGATGGAGTCTCTTTCTGTGCCAGGTTTTTTCATCCTCAATTCAGGAAGCCCAGTCAGGGGCAATATGATATAGAGTACCCTATTTTGTTTCATAACATTAATGCAATTTTGAACAGTGAATACAAACGGAAATGTGACTTAAGCTGTAATTCCTGTGAAGGATGCTCTGTTACACCGCCCAGACCACCCCTGTGTCTTTCTCCGGCTACTCACTGTGCTCCAAACCTTTCCCACTTACCTTCCCCTGGGGTTATAAATGTGGCATTGTGGCTAACTGCCCTTCCAGCAGACTTCTGGCAGCTGGAAATTTTGGATCTTTCCCAGTTTGTTACAAAGAACGTCTCAGATGCATTTATGTTTCTGATATCTCTTTTAAGAAAAAGAGGCTGAATGAGGAAATAAAGTCCAGCCCTTGGAAAAGTTTTATGGGAAGTAAATGTTATTCAGGGCTAAATGATGAAATAAAATGTCTGGAGAAACACATGTAGAAGTCTGTCAGACAAATTACTACTTTTATCTCATTTCATTGGCAGCTGGGCTGTTTTGATCTTTCACTTTCTATTAAAAAGAATATACTGGGAGTAGTAAGCACTTCAGGATCTACTTCTTCTTCCCCAGTGTGGACACCAACATGAAAGGGGTAAAGAATTTCATGGCAACACCTTCCACAGTAGCAGAAGAGCCCACCACAGCATCACTAGTCAAAAATACCCGAGCCCTTAGTTAAAATCTGGATGAGAAATGACTCTCACTTGAATGTCTCTTCCTGGTCTCTACTATTTTTCTTTATCTATGAACAGTCTAAGAAAAAGCAAAACAAACTGCTTTTTAGTCTTGCATAACATTTACGAATGCACACTCTTATTCCAGGAAAACAATTTTGAGACTGTATGGCCAGCCCCAAACCTCCTTCTTCTGTGGATGCCGCCCCAGACTGCAGTCTCCAGACTCGTGCTTAATGAACACACGAAGGCATGCTCTGGTGGCCAATAATGCACGCCCTATCGGGTCTTATTGCTTAAAGAGCAGGTAATGCTCCAGAATACAAAGCTGCATATATTGCCATTGTAAAGGTCTGAATGGGATCTAGTAATAGAGATTGGTCACACAGTCATGGTAGAGTGGATAAATCACTACATAAATCATTCATTTATATGGTACAATACAGTTACAGCAATAATACTGTACATATGGCAAGGGGCCCAACTGGGGAAAAATATTCTTCAGCACCCTGCACAGTCATTCAAGAGCTCTGTTTTAACTACTTCTATCAATTATTAAAGCTGCACAGTGTGTAAGTACACCAGATTTCCACCTTCAGGAACCTGCCTCCAATGCCTTCTTTTCACCCTGCTGCCTGGAACTTATGCTTTCTGCATCAGTCAGCATCATCCAGTGGGGGTTTGGGGAAGACTGCTTTTAAAGGAGCTAGAGAAGTGAAGCTGGGGATTCGGATTGTTTCTAGAGGCTGGAAAGATGACTAAGGTAGCAAAGACAAGGGCTGACTGTGAAGAAATGCAAAAGGATTTTATGAGTTGAATCACTGGGTGACAACATGATCAGTGAAATTTTATGTAAGTACATGTAAAGCGACACACACTGAAATCAACAATTCTCACTTTACGTATAAAATGATGGGTTCCAAGCTCATTATTGCATCAATAGGAAGATCTGGATAGCATAGTACAGGTAATGTAATAGCTGGACAAGTAAAATACAGATAGTATAAAAGTAATGAAAACCTCAGCACAAAGAGAGTTGTCAGAAAAAAAAAGCCAGGCAAATTGAATGTTAGGAATCACTGTGAAGGAAACAGAGAGTGTGATTGTACCAGTACATGAATCCATGAAGCCCTCGCATCTGGTTCTGTTCCCACTTTTAAAATGGGTGTAATGGAAAAGGCTTGGAGAAAAGTGTCAAGAATAATAAAAGTTGCAGAGTGACTGCAGAACAGGAAACAACCAAAGGTACTGGAATCCTCTAGTATGGAAGACATGCCACAGGGAGGATATGACAGAGACCTATTAAATCATAAGTGGTGGGGCAAGGGAAAATGGGGATCTGTTCATTACTTCTTCCAATATGAGATCTCAGAATCATTGAACATCATGAGCAGATACCACACTCAAAACAATGTAATGTACAGTCAAGCTGTGGAACACCTTGAAGAAGGGTGTCACTGTGAATAATGAAGTTTGCACAAATTCAGTTAAGTGACTGAATTCTTGGAGAAAAATCTTATGAAGGGCTACCAAGTAAAAAAAACCTCTCTTCTGTCTCAGCAAGGCCAGGAGAACCTGTTTGTGTTTTCCAATGGGGAATATCTGCATTTTCAACTTTTGACCACAGTGGGACAAGGATATGGGGCTAGATGAACTTTTGAGTCTAATATGGCTCATCTTATGCCCTTCCTCAACCACCTGCCTTTCATAGTGGACCAAGTGTACTCCACTCATGGCTCTGCTAGCTGAAAAGACTTCTGGCTTCAGCAGTAGTAAGGAAGCTACTTGCCTCATTAGCAGGGGTTCTCTCAAACCTGTTAGCTAAGACTGCTTGTTTAAACCCTCACTGTTTTAGTGAAAATGAACCCTAATTACAATGACAGTATTATTTAAATCAATTTAGAACGTCCAGTTCACTTCTTGAGTAATACAGATTAAGGGTTCTCACTGAACACTTCTATCATTAATATTGGAGTAGGGAGGCAACAAGCACCTGGAAAGGCAGGACAGACTACAGGCCTGTCTTTTATTTCCATGCTCCATCTTTCAGAAATGAGGAGTATCAAGTAGCTCTGGCTTAGGATCATATTGTGAATAAAGATGGTTGACAATTTTCCAAATTGTTCTTTTTTTTTGTTCCTGTTGCATTTTATCACCACCATGTCTTTGTCAGACCCCTTTTTTTCCCTCCACGGGACATTCAGCTTTGCAATAAACCTAAACAACCCCCCCCCCCATATTTAACATATCTGACAATCAGTGGCTCATTTTACTTTACTGAAAACATTATCAGAAGGGTTATAAAAATGGCTATATCTTAAGGGTGAACTCTTTGCAATAATACTTTTGATATATCAAATTTATTTCGAAGTGTACACTTCTTCAGAAAGAGAAGCTGTTCTATATGCTTCAAAATGAACAATTTAAATTTAAGTATTTTCATTGATTTCAGCCAACTCAAAGCAAGTAAGGAGATACCCTGAACTGACTGCAAATTTTTTGTCTGCATTTTTTCTCTAAGATGTGAATATTGCTATGAATGAAATATTAGAAGCAGATGATGATACTTCCAATATTTATTTTGACATTATTTATTTCTAATCATTATAAATATAGGCAAGATTTTTTTCAGAAACCTCCCTTGGTAGTTTTGTGTTTAACTATCTGCATTAAATTGCAATAAACCTCACCCAGAATAATCAGAAAAACATGTCTCCCATTCTGAAATAACAAAGGAACCAGCACCTTAGAGACTGTCTGCCTCTCTGGAAGGAAGCAGCATGGCATTCAACAAACACACTTGGGGAAAAAAGTGAAAAAAGAAAACTATGTGATTTCCTTTACACCCTACTTAATCAATTCAATTAGCATCAATAAGAAACTAAGAATGAAGATCAGGCCTTTGTGCTAGTGATCAAAACGGAACATGTAGCCCAGTTCACTATGCATTTTCACTGTTTTTGTTTTCAGATTTGACAACTTATTTTCATAACTAAGCAGATTATAAACTTTTTTTTTTTTTTTTTTTTTTGAACTGTCCATAGCCAGGGAAATGAAAGAGAGAAACTTTACCCTACTAACTGCTCGCGATACAAGGTAAAAAGTGCTCCTCAAAAGATGGAACTTCGCAAAAATGATAAATTGTCCATTTTAATATTGATGAAATCTCAACAAATAAGTAAGAACAAGGGCAGTTATACACAAAGGTAGCATATCCCACACATCTTTGTTGCATTCAAAGACAATAGAAAGAGAACAAGCACTTGCAAGGAATGAGGGGGAAAAATGGAAAAAATGCTAGAGAATTTTAATATTTTTCTTTATATTTGGTACATTTAGGAAAATGTTCTTATTTCAAGGTCTGCATCTGAAAGAAAAAAAAAAATTTACTCTGACAGAAGTACTGTTCAGAGTGATTCATTTAAAGTGTTGAACTCATATTCAGAGCCTGAAATCTAGGAACCACCAGCTGGGCTGGGATTCAAAATTGCATGGATGGAGTGAGTTTTTGAGTTGTGATGCATTAAGCAGTGGAGGCAATTGCTTTTCTCACCTATTCCACAAGGGAAGGAGAAAGGGAAACATTTAAGAAATAAGAAAAGGCGACTTAGTATTATTGGGTTACAGCATCTTGCACCTCTAGAGGCTGAATCAGAGTTTGCATTGAAGAGGAACTTCAAAACTTTAAATAAATGTTTTACAGTGTGTCATTTCAAGATGGAGCTGGAAGAAAGACAAAATAAATAAGATAAATCTGCATATTAAATTAGTTAAAGAAGAATCTGTTTATGTACTGGAAGTTCAAAATAGTGGGGCAAGAAAAGGTCCTTGTTCCTGCCAAGTATCAGCATTACTGCCAAGGCAAGGAGGAGGGAACCCATGTAGCAGGTATAGGAGGGAATATCTATAGGTCATAGGTAACAAGCATGGAGAAAGCCTACAAGAGAAGGAATCACATAGCCACAAAATCTTGCACAATGCTTAAGACTGAAGAGTGTTCTCTTCTATTTCAGTTTGGGACTGGTGAAAACAATGCTGTCACCTATCAACATCCAGCTAGGGAGATGCCTGGTGGACAGTATTCTCTCCAAGTCCCATGTTGTGCCACTAGACTATACAATATACATTCATTTAATACACATTGCATAATGTGCTGCTTAAAGTGATCCCAACCAGATCAAGGGGTGGCAAAACAGGTACGCTGGTGCCTAGGAATCATACTCAACCTTATGTAGCTTATGGTCAGCAGCTGTAGTCGCAGACAGCACGCAAGAATGCAAGCAACAAGGTGGCTATGTGTGGGTATAAATGGCAAAAGAAATGTGTGCAAGTTAGCATCCCAAGAACAGCAATGGACCTTAGGATGAGGCAGGATTATCAGCGAAACAGCTAACAGGAGGGTGTAAAATAAAGCAGGCCTGATCTGCTTTAACTCAGCCTTCATCTTTCTCAGCACACACAGGAATAAATGGGCATCCCTCCTCCTGAAGCCAATGACAGCAGTGTTCTGCACTCACTCCAGAGTAAATTACTCGCTTTCTTAATGTGATTTACACTAGTCTACCTCTTACAGTCACATACAAATTATAGTAGTTTGCATCTTACAGGTATTTACAACCATGAAGCACTTGAGCTGGGTCAGAGAAATTTGATGAAAAGAAGAAGAGCTACAGAAAATTCAAACAAAAGATCAAAAAGGGTCTGTCAATGTAATAAGGATATCAGTAAGCACTCTGATTTCTTCACTCTATTCCTAAAAGTGGCATTGCTATCATAAACAAATGAATATTTCTAATTCTGTTTACTTCGCACTTCCTATGACCTCCATTTTCTTTTGCTGTTTCTCTCTCAGTTCGAACAACAAAAAGCAATAATACCAGTTTCACTTTTGCTTCCAGCCAGTTTCACTTTCAGAAAAGACTATTTGTTAAAAAAAAACCAGGCTGATTTCAGTAGAATCAAAAAACTGCACACATTTCTGCTGGCCTCTGATTCAATAAAAGCTTTTATAGAAAACTTCAGTCTAGGTTAAATTAAGTTGACAGAGTTTTGATAACGAGTATTCTATCGATTTACAAAGAGATTAATTTAGTACAAATTGTTAGCACAGCTATTGGTTTAAATTGCAAATTATAGAATTTCACAGAATCACACAATAATTGAGGCTGGAAGGCACGTCTGGAGACTGCCCAATCCAAACACCTGCTCAAAATAGGGTCAGCAAGAATAGGCTGCTCGGGGCCATGTCCAGTCCAGTTTTGAATACCTCCAAGGACAGAGACTACGACCTTGCTGGGCAATCTTTTCCAGTGTTTATTCACCCTTACGATTAAAAATGTTTTTTTCTTACATTTAAGTGGAATTTTCTGTATTTCCGTTTGTAACCAGTGGCACTTGTCCTTTGGGTTCTTCTGAGAAGAGTCTGGCTCTGTATTTTTCACTACTGCCATCAGCCCACATTTTCCCTGGCCTTCCTTGTGCTGATGATGTACCTACAGGAGCCTTTTTTGTCACTCTTTACCAGGTCCAGCTCCCTCAAGAGCTTTGGCTTTCCTCACTCCATCCCTGCACACTCAATGTCCCTGCAAGTCCTCCTGGGTGACCGCTTCCACCTCTTGTATGCTTCCTTGCTTCTTTTTTATTTAACAGAACTTTAATGTAACAGAAAGCTATGCCAGCATTCCATTTGGTAATTCTATGTGGATAGACCCCTTAACGCAATTGCTTTTCTAGCCCAGTGCAATGGGGATATCAAAGTCCTGTTTATATGCTTTAAAAACTTCCAAAGGAAAAAAAACCAAAAAAAAAACCCCAAACAAACAACAACAAAAAAAACAACACACACACACACACACAAAAAACACACACAAAAAAAAAAAAAAAAAAAAAAAAGAAAAAAGTGGAATAACAGTCTCTACAAAAGCACACTTTTGTGGGTTGTTTTTACAGGCTCCCCCCCAGTAACCAACTGGAAACCAAGAGAGGGAGGCAGACTGTAGCGTTGCCCTTCCCATCAAGTCATGGTTTGTAAACTCTGAACAAAGATTGATCAGTGAGAAACTGCACTGTGTGGCCTGTACAATCTTCATAAAATAAATTAATGAACAAATAAATAGTCCCTGGTGGACAAGCCAGCCTGCAAATATGCCACAAGTTCCTCCACAGCCCTATTCCCAGAGGTAGGCTGAGGTGCAGACACCTGACTGCACTCCCACAAACATGGCTGCCCGGAGACCTTGGGCTCATTTCTCCTTCCCTCTCAAGCCTTTTGTAGCTGTAAAGAACAAAAACAATGTGAAAATACAAGCCCGTTCTCAGGTGTTTCAGACCCTGTGTAATGCTTCCAGAGATCAGGATAGCAACATTGCCTCTGCTCCCCTCAGCATTCTCAGCAACCCACTTGCAAGTGCTGAAGGTCAGTACTGGCTGCCATTTTGAGAGCTGCGTAATCCTCCCCCTGGCCTCCTTCCCTGACAATTATAACATGGCTTGTAGAGTTTTAGTTCAACAAAAATATCAGGACGCACTTTCCGGAGAAATATACACCTTCTTTGTTACCTATAGCTCACCTTTTCTCTCATAAGCTCCTCAAGTTTCTCTGTGAAACACCAGTTTCCTCTGCTTTGGACTGAGGCCTTGGGCTGCTGGCGCAGCCATCTGTGGAAGGATGAGTCTGTAGACTCGTAGCTGGAGTGCAACTACCTCTCTGCCTGTGGAATTGTGTCTAGAGGACAGCCATCGCTCAAGAAAAACACTGCTGACACTTCACTGGGCTCTGTCACTTGGCAGAGCATCGCTCACCACATGCCCCTCAGCAGGGCAGCTCTGCAGCCACCACCAGCCTGCAGGTGCAGGGCATCCCTGAGGGAGCAGGAGCAAGCTCAACACTAGGGCGAAAGAAGAGCAGTGGAATAAAAGGGAATCTAAGCAAAATCTCTATAGTTTTAAAAATCAGCACTGCTATGCTCTGCTGGTTCAAATGCACAAGGATTGGGTACTACAGCACTACAGCACCACCTTTTTGTCATAAAATAGGATTAGGTAATGGTCGGTTAATTGAAGAGAAGGTTGGTTGGTATGGAATTTTATAAGGTTGGTTGAAATGTGTCTATCCTCTGCTTTGGTGTTTTTTGCCTAGCTCTATTCTTCTCAGCTCACCAGTGCTGCTAACAGCAAGAGCAGTAATCAGACTTTGACCACCAAGGTTGCTCAGTGTCCCATGAAAATTCTCCTTAGCAGTGTAATTCCCTCACTCTCCACGTGGGAAATATTTAGAGTGAAGAGACCCAGCTTTATATTGACTTCCCAGTAACTCATCTGTCTCTTGTAGCCCTACAAGTACTGCTAGTGTCCAGCAAACAATAATCAACTACAGCCAAACATTTAATAATCCACTGTTTTCCAAAGAGGTGGTTCACCTCACTTCACTGCTGTCTGTAATACAGAGTCTTCATTACCTCTGCACCAGAAGGGCAAGAGCCCTCCTGTCTTAACGCTGAGAACTGAGATAAAGACAAATACCACAGAAACCTGGCGAAACAGCAGATGAGATGCTCTTAGGAAAGTGATACCCTTTATCTCAGCCTAAATCAAGCCTAAATTTTTCCTGGTCTCAGTGGCAGCTTTGCCTGAGTACAGACAATGGTGCTGATCGAGCGAGGGCAGGGCGAGAACGTGTGACCAGCCAACATCAATGGTGCTGCACAACTCTTGTCAAGAAGTAACTGGATCTATAGCACTTAAAGTGCTCTAAGAAAAGGGACCAATGGATTCTGGAATCTCAAACCCTGGGGGGACTTCAGGGTGTGCAGCGGCATTAGTATCTTAGGTCCTTTTCTAAATTTGGTCAAAGTTCTCAGCCATGCAGGTATAAGGTCAGCAGTTTCCTCCTTCCTTCTCATGCCCTGCTACCATCCTTACCCAGATTGGCTCTAAATCACATGTAATTTACTTCCACAAGCCTTTAAAAAATCAGCTTGTCACCGATTATCATTTTCTGTTTTTTGTTGGCAAGACTGCCCTCAGTTACTGTTTTTAAGAAGCGTGAAAGGGGCATTTGTCTTACATCTGTTTCGTAGTGTTCTGCCTCCTCTCTGCTAAAATTGGGTCCATACTGTGCTGTGCTGCTTTCATAATAAGTACAAGTAGATTCAACAGCAAGGTGAAATCTTTGCTTTTACCCTTTTAATGCAAAAAAGTCTTAAGTTTTGCATGGCTGTTAACTGTTCTTTGCAAATCTAGCTGTTGAAATAGTACTCAAGGCAAATTAGTGAGAAAAGGTAAGAGTTGAATGGTTCAAGCCAAGAGAACTCTCTTTCACCACTCAGACAACATTTATACCACCTGAGAGTGTGGGATAGCTACATTAACAGTAATTTGCTTTTATTAGAAGTCCTGCTGTGTTTAGATACTCTAGAAAACAAACAATCAATCAATCAAACAAACATCAAATCACAACCAAAATATAGTAGAAAGCTTTTTTATTTTTTGGTGTGATTCCTGCCCTTCCCACCTCTGGAAGGGAACTGATTCTTACAAGCAGGATGATGTAGTCCATTAGGATCCTGTATGCTTTCCTGCTTTTACAGTTCCTAACATCAAATAGTTTGACCTAATGCTTCAAATTCTCCTCAAGAGTGCCACAAAATCCCCATACCTAGCTAGTAGCAAATGCACATACTTCCTTTTTTGTATTCTTGTCTTTCAGGATTTGGGCTGAAGTCCCTGTTTCCCAGAGAGAGATCTTTAGGGAGAACAAAACTAGAGATCCATGCAGGCCACTAAACCCATAAAGAAGCAGCAAGTCTCATTCACTGCCTAATACCTCTTTTGCTGAAATGTTTGCTAAGCTACACCTTTCTTTCACGTCTTGACTTTTTCTTGTAACAAATTTCTGAGGAAAAAAACCCCACCACACACACACAGATTGAAAAATTACAGAAATAGCAAAGTTGGTTTCTATTTCCTGTTACCCTGCCAACCTTAACTCCTGATATAAATACAGGCTTAGAGTAAACACCCTTGTCAGGTGTGTCATTAGGAGGAACAGTTAGCAGAATGAATACAGGGGGTAGATTCAGGGAAGATTTTTAAGGATTCATAGCTGCCATCCCTTTGTCTAGTTCTTTGACCATTTGAAAATGTCTTTCATGATTAAAGCCTTCCCCCCCCACCCATATACATGCTCCTGTAAAATGAACTGGTATTATTTTTATTGTGTTTTCTTCCAGATTTTACCACAGCAATCTGGGCACCCGCCCAAAATTTATAAATTAAAATCTCCTCATGCAGCACAGCATCAGCATCACATACCAGCAGCTAAAATAATTTTTTTCTTTCTTTCCTTCTTTCTTTCTGTCCTGAATCCAAACTTTGGCATACCCCATGTCACACATCTGCTTCTTCCCAGCTGGTGCAGCAGAGGTGCTTATGTTTGTGCAGGAAGTCAGAGCCGCTTGCACCAATGAGTGCTCGCACTGCCAGCTCGGCCCCAGGAAGGGAATGCTCTCCTTTGGAAGAGGAACAGAAAGTATGCCTGGGGAAGCCTGCTTTGCCTCTGACCAAAGTAGCTGTCTAAGGAAATGCCAGACCTTGCTGCACTGGGGTCAAATGTAGAATTATGTGGCAGTTTGATAAGCTACAGTACATTAATTTATTGGCTATTTTAAAAAATGTAGAGGAAATTTTATTACGGATTACTTTGCTTTCCTGAAAACTTTTTATAATTAAAAACATCTGGAAGACATTTCAATATATCATAAACAAGAGGAAATCCAAAGCACGTGACTTCTAAGAAAATGATGTAAATACCTTTCTGTGCCAAATTTTACAGTAATCTGTTTTTCTTATTTGGCTACAGGGGTGGAAGGGAGAATGACTGAGGGACGAATCAATAATCGGAAACTACTAGAATAAAGATATACACTAGAATAGAAATCTCTGTTTCATGACAAGAACTATTTAAAAAAACCCACGCAAAATCACTAAAATAGATTGGGCTTCCCGTCCTCACTTTCCCCCGCAACTAATTAGTTTCCAGGGGATATATCCTTCTGGAGTGGATAAATGATGCCATCAATCCCGACAGTATTAGGAGGCTATCAGTGAAAAAGGAAAGGAATACGTTTTGGGTGATTTTAGGTAAAGCAAACTACTGGTTTAATCTTCTGAGTACTATGCTGCTTAATATTGCTAAATACCTACAGCCGTTATGACAGTTCTTTAAGAAATAAAACAAAGCAAAACACCAACACAGTGCAACATATTACTGAATACTTCAGTCCAAGTTATCCATTATCTTATAAACTACAGTAAGATTTATGGGCTCTAAAAACAAACACGGCCAAAAACTGTTACAAGAAATCCCCAACACAGTTACTAAAATTTCCAACAATTAATTAGTTCACAGTAAATAAAATAGTGCATAAGGAGAAAAGTGAAAATGTTTATAACCAAATCTAGAAGTCATGAGAAACATAAAACTGGTGTTGGGTTCACTAGAAAGACATAGAACTGTCCCAGAGTTCAAGGCAGTCTATATTTAGAGTTTCAGTTGAGTGCATGGGCAACTTTCATGAAGTTTATATTGGCCCCTACCTGCAACATCACCCAAAATGGCTATTTCAATCCAGAATTTTCATTCAGTCTTACAGTTGGTTTTGTACAGATCTGTTGCTCTTGAGAACGAAGTTGCTGTGATATGTAAAATACTTTTTTTCCTTTCACTTTCTAGACCAGAACAGGAGAAAAACAAGTTTGATGCCTCCTCACTGCAAACTAACAGGAGAGGGGCTGAGCCCACGTTTGACCTGCCCAAAGTCAATTGTGAACTGTGAGCTCACTAGAGCTATGCCAGATGGGATTCAGCATCTCTTTCCAGGAACAGGTTGCCAGGGTGCTTCAGAGAAGAATGAGATTACGTGTACTAATTGCTTTCTACTGGTCTTGCCTACCTGCATTCTGTGACAGCTCACAGCAGTTTGGTCAGATGAACACCAAAACATCCTTCACTCAAGCGTCTTATCATGGGGCCAGAAGGAGTGAAGTAACATAACCAGTGTGTGAGAGGAGCTCCATGGGTAAATGACAGAACATGGGGTGAGCCAACTGACTATTGAAATCGGTGATTTTATCATTAAAATCATCTTGTGTGAGACCACCAATACTTTCCTGGCACTTCTGTATCAGTTTTACAGATAATAAAATAGTTACAAAGCTGTCCTTTAAATTTTTCAGATCATTAGCATGGGGTATATGAACTAATCTTATATGTTACAATAAATTTTGCTCATTCTAGCTTTCAGCAGCATTGTTTCAGGCTCTTACAGACTCAGGTACAACTTAATGCATTGGCAACACTCATATCCCATTTTAGAGGGTTTTTTCCCCACTACTAAAAACTTTCCTTAAAGAACAAAGTAAAAATATTAACCCCCCCCCCCAAACAAACATGTAAAGAACCAAACAAACAAGCCAGTGATTCTTCCAGCCCAAATAAAGCCCTAATTCTGAAATGATAATGTCAAACTTTAATACATAGAACGCAGTGCTTGCTGGTGACCTGTGCTATATATAATTCAAGGAATTGCTGAGGAACTGTGTTCTCACAATTTCAAAGGCATTTATTCTGTTGAAATAACTTTAGGTTATGTACTTTGTGGCAATGAATGTCTTTTACTAGCACTATGTGCAAAGGCGGCCCAGTTCTGATGGAGTACTCTGATTAGGAGTGTAATGCTGCCAATGAATCAAAACAGATAAAGACTTAGTTCTCTATACTTCCTTGTATTTTGAAAAGAAAACATTTTAGAGTGAGAAAAAAAAAATTATACTATTAAACAATACAATGCTGTTTAATCAATTGCAGTGAAGAATTGTGATAACAAGTTTTTTTCCCTTTAATGGATATTTGTGGACCAAGTCTGCATTCTGGCAATATGCTTAATAATTGCATCTGACAATCAGGCATTGATCCTTTATTCTGCAGATGAATAATACCTAAACTAGACTTTGCAGAAGATCAAGTGTGTTTGCATTTTTAATGAACAATTTCAATCTTATAGGCTGCTTGCAAAGTAAAACATTTATTAGTAACGATTATGATTGTCATTGGTCATTTAACGACCTGATACAGTATCTGTTCTGTTTCTAAATGAACTGATACAACACAGGGAACTGACTTCTACCTAAACAAAAACTGTTCACGGAAATGTTGGCAAATATTGAGTACAACAGGATATAAATTGTCTTGAACCAAGCAACAATACTGACAAATGTTCAGAAACATTGTTCGGGCAATATTCAACCAGTGCTATTACACAGTATTTTTAGTGTAATAGAAAAGACTCATTAAACAGTTTCCTATGAGAAATCTGAGTTTGTAAGGATTTTATATTTTCATGGAGTTACCACAAATTGAATCCTTTTATCCAAAATAAATTAAACATTTGTTTCCTGGAGTACAATACTGGAATGAAAGAAGAAGTCAAATGGCTTAATCAATAACTTTTTAATTTTAGGACTTGTCAGCTTTCCCTTTCTGTTTCAGATTTTTCCCTTCTAGCATCAATGATGACAGATTGAAGGGATATGTAAATGGATGAAATGCCTCAAATTTGCAATCCAGTTGGAGAATATAATTTCATTTGGGAAATCTCACCTCTGCTGAAAATGGGAAAAAAGTTCCAAGGTGTAACTGCAACAGGTCAAACAATCTTCTGGCCTAACAGCACCTGTCAAGGACATACCTGCGCTGGCAGTTTGTACGCACTGGCACAGAAATCATTGCTGGAGAAAGGAGGGGAGACCTGATGCTACAGTACCAGCAAGGCCTGCCAGATCCAACCCCCAACCCAAAGTCCTCTGACAAGCCAAGAATGGCTATGACGGGGTTTTTTACTGAAATGATTGACTATTTACAAGTCACAGCCACTGCCTTTGGGTAGCACTAACGTGATTCTTCCCATAGAGAGTAACACCATGTGGGGGGCACCAACAACAGGGAGCTGTGACATTCTCTAATACTATGGCTAATTTTGGAGAAGGTTGTCCCTGTGTGCGACCTCACACTGAGACATGGGCTATGCTGAGGTGGCAGGCAGAGCTTTACATGCTGCTATTCGTAATGTGCACTTTTATTCCAGGGTGAAGTACAAGAGAGAAGCTAAGCATGGTGCTTACCTGAGCTGGATCCCAGGTATCCAGACAGTATGGTGAATCTGACTGGGGTTTTGATCAGTATAAGCAAAAAAACTAACAAGTGCATAAATGAAGAGACTCTATATAATTACAGTAAAATAGCATGATTGTTTCTAACACTGAAATAACAAATGATCTGCAGGAAACATAGTTAGAAACCGAGTGCTAAAAATAACAGTGCAATGCTGTGCAGTAAGGAGAAAATAGTTACTCTTCTCCCTTAATCAGATAAGAGCAACATTCCTACCCAAGGAGGTGGGAGCGGAATCAGATCTCCCCCCCTCTCCTGTGGTTTCCTGACAGATGATCAGTTCATTTTTAACTCTTCAGGAGTGCAGTCAGGTTACAATACTTCAACATCTTGTCTTCTGTTTATTTCTTTCACCATGCTTTCCATTCTCCCACTGTGCTGTGTCTCATCTGCCCTCACCATACTGCCTCCTCATTTAATCACGCATCAGAAATCTCCTTCTACCCTCCCAGCTCACTACACTGAGTCTAATTTTCTCATTCACAGAGGAGGCTGTCCTCTCCTCCCTGCTTTAATTACGACTCTGCATTAAGAATAAAAATAATAAAAGCTCCTTTTCCTGAGACATAAGTTATTGATGTTCTGGCCCTGGAGAAATAGACACACTTTTATTTGAAGTCATTTTAAACATTTTGTTTCTACCAAAAATATGTCTTTAAGTAAATTAGAGCTGGGAATGTACCTTATTTTTTTGGCTGGCTGGCCCCCTTGGAGCTTTGCCTTGGGTGTGTAACTGAGAGACGGGCACTCATGCATGAAGAATAGAGGCTTAATTAATTGGATTGGAATTGTAAAATGGTGTACTTGATGTGGGTAAGGCACATTCCACACTTTTCCCCCATAAAGAATGTGACATTTTTGTGGAAGTGTTGAAGAGTGGGTCCAGGAGCCATCAGATGGATGAGACTTCATTAAATAGGTACAGCAGGGAACCCCTAGACCTGTATCTCACACAGATTTTCCCCACGCATTCATTTAATTAACTCTCAATCTGTATCTATGGTTCCAGAACAATTCTAGTTAATTTTTATGTTACATGTTATATGTAATTTATAGTACATAATAAATAGTTTGTGAGAGGTGGAGCCATGAATGGTTTGAAACAGGTTTTCCATGTTGAAATGAAGCTGCCACAGAAGTAATTTTTCATTTCTGCCAAACTTAAGGTTCCCTTTTATTTTTCTTTTCAGCCTTGAAAAATGTTGTTAAAAAATCCCAAATTATCCAAGAAAGTTTATCAGGTTTCAATAAAATAGTGACTTCATTGTTAGCAACTGCTTATTTCAACCTTTTCATGAAATGTCTCCTTTTTACATTATAAGCATTACATACAAAATAAAAATATATGAGTCCAAAAATCTGTTTAATGATATGTATTATAAAAATAAATTAAAAGGCATTTTGGGCCCTCTTTCATTTCCTCATAAAGTGCACTTGGCCTCTTTTTAAAATATACTGGTACTGTGGTGGGGAAATCAGTCTCAGAAATGCCTCTTGCACTCTGCTGCATCTTAGTATGGGAAGGGATGGGTTCTTAGTGGTAGCTTCATCTACTAGTAACAACAAATCCCATTGTTTTGTGGTCATCAAGTATTTCAGAAAACAGTGGCATAGGATTTTTTTCTTTTTTTTAAAAAAGGTGTCCCTTAAGTTCACTGATTGTTTTCTTTTGGGTTTCCAAGACCTGTACCTTTTAAAGTTTCCTGAGGCACCCTATGATATGTGTCAGCCCTTGAGTTTGTTCCATCTTGCAGCATTTTACGACTGGAATACATGTTGTCACTCCCAGAGTGTGCAATTCACACTCAAGAAGAGTTTTTTAATGATCTTTCATTCAAGATCAAAGTGCAGAAAACATACTTACTGCACCTATCCCCTTACTGACAGTGGCCCTGGCAATATTATCCTTTTTTTTCCCCTGTTATCAAAGATATTTTAGTGTGGACATCTTTAGCATTGATACCCTTTTTCTTTGAAGCTACTGAGCTTTATGAAGCTGTTCCTCATGTTCAGAATGGTCTGAATTAGAAGATAAAAGGACGTATGATAAGCCATAAATGTTTAACAGCAGAGGAACTTTTGGTAGCACCCATCAAGGTGTTCATTTTCTCAGTCAGTTTATCCACTAGTGGAACCAGCATTCTGTCATTCCTTATGAAGGTGAAGGTCAGGTTTTTATTCCTGCATTGCAACTATAGATTTCATATTAGTTACTCAAATACTCTGATATGAATACTTGAGTAGTCCCCAAAACTAACTATTGCTGGCTGTTCTGAAGCCTGGAATGGCTACCACCTAGAAATGCTAAAGAAAGTTGTAATAATTATTATATAGAATCATAGAATGGTAGGGGTTGGAAGGGACCTCTGGAGATAGAGTCCAACCCCCCTGCCAGAGCAGGATCACCCAGGGCAGGCCACACAGGAACAGAGCCAGGTGGGGCTTGAAAGTCCCTACAGAAGGAGACTCCACAACCTCTCTGGGCAGCCTGTTCCAGGCTCTGTCACTCTCACAATGAAGAAGTTTTTCCTCACATTGAGGTGGAACTTCCTGTATTTCCCCTTGCAGTGACACTTGTGCTCAAAAATCAAGAATTGTTTGAACCAAGTAAAAAGGTTCTCCCAGTTATTTGAGACCATTCTGTAAGGGCCTGAAGGCCCAAATGTGGCATCTGCTGCTGAACTTCAAAAATTTGGCTATTATTAGAGCTACCCATCCCACGTATATATAGCCCCACCTTATATAAATTATGTAAACATCTTAGTTCTGCAAGTTTGAGCTGGAAATCTGTAAGCTGTCTCATGAGACTTTCAGTTGCTGGTTGAACTGGAAACGCATTGTGATGCCTAGGCTTTCTTGTGGTAGTCTGGCATTTCATACTCAGGCCTGGGCAAAACTGGGATGAGCACACATTTGCAAAAAATAAGAAAAGAAGAATGAAAAATAATTTCTCTGTAAGTCTTACAAACATCAAGGAAATGTTCAGGTATGAGGCAATGCAAGTGGTTTGTTCTTTCATTATCTGCCAATCCTTAAAGAGAAGACATCCAAGGTTTCCTTGCCTGCTTCTTAGAGATGCCTTGTATGAAAAAAACCTAACTATAGTGTATGGGTTCTATGCATTCAGGAATAAGCTGAATTTAGTAAGCATGGCTACAATACTTAGTGCAGCCAATAGATCCTCACTGGTAACAGCAGGCAGTCTAATTTCACAGTGGCCTTCAGTTAAGAGCGTACTGCTTTCCAGCAGAAGGCACAATGTGGAGAAAAATGTACAATTTATTAATTTTTATTCTAAAGCCATTTTAATTCTAAGTTTCACGGTTCCAAAAGTAGCTTACCTTTATATGAATCAGGAACAGGCCCCATTCTCATTTCTTTAAACAGATGAATGTGAGGGTAAGAAAAAGTGACCAAGAAAACACCATGTATAACAAATTAGAATAAAAGGAGACTGATATACTTTCAAGATGGTGATACAGCAGTCCATGCTGAGTTTACAATGCTTGTGGTTTATAGCATGTGCCATAATTATTTCAGCGTAGAGCTGAATTGATTTTGAAAATCCAGAAACAGTTACTGAGGCTATAAAAAGCGAGACTTCGACTTCAGTGGATTTGTTCCAAGAGGGAGAAGTTAAAATTAAAAATGAAATTTCAACTTGCATGCTGTATTCTGACGCAGATCCAGGAACAATGTCTCATTGATTCAGTTACCTATTTTGCTGCATATCACAGTTTAGGGTCAGGGCGGCCCCTTAGATTAAGATATGTCAAAATCTTAGACCAGAAGCCATGTAGGGAGGAAGTTATTTTACACAGAATAGACAGACATGAGCAGCTTCCATAGAAGGTGGCATTTTCTGCTGTAAAAGATTATTGATGCAATTAGTAAAGTTACTGAGTTATCTAAGACAAAATTCTGCTAAGCAAACTCAAAGTATAAATTCAGAACCAATTATGGCAGCTGCATAGAAATGATGGGTTAATCTTCAGTCAAAAGGAAGTTGGGAAAAGGGGAAACAGGTACCCAAACATTTCCAAGCTCAACCACTTTCAGTTAGAAAAAAAAACCAAAATGAAGCAAAGAACAGAACCAAAATGAAGCAAACAGAACCACAAGATTCCCCAAACAAGTTTTATCCTAGAGCAAGGCGACACCATTTGGAATCTAAGATAGCAAAAATGTGACCATTTCCAGCTTTGCTTTCCCTAAGAAGCCACACAGATCACAGTAATATGGCTAAGTTCCTACCATGACGTACATCTTTCCCAGTAACTGATTGACAGACACAAATAACAGCCATTCAGAAAACTGGTGAGCACCTGATTGTTACCAGTCCATTGTGGAACAATTTAGAGCAAGCACACGTACAACGAAAAGTGAGGTTCCTGAGGTACACAGTACCACAAGAAAGGTACATCAACTCTTTAGGTTGAACACAACAGCGTTACCCGACAGTATTCAGGTGGCAGATGGAAAACACACTCTAGTTCTTGGTCTCCTGCTGCCTCTCTTTACCCTAGAGTTCATAACTAAGAAGAACATTTTTCATTTCTGCCATGGGAAAGTGATCCATAATTTCTCATCGGCATAAAAAAATGTTCATTAGGCTAGATCAGTCAGAAATAGAGCTTGCCAAAATTGGTTTTAGCACAAAAAAAAACCCCAAACAACCCAAACAAAAAAAACCCCAAACCCCAAAACAAACAACAAAAAACTAGTATGATTGCTTCCCTTATTCTGCTTCTCACCTCTTCTGGTAAAGTTTGATGAACCTTCATGCCACTGCTGTTGCTCACAAACTGATATGCTGGCTGCAGCCTCTAAGAAATTAGACATTTTGCTGTTGAGTGAGAAGCTGAAAGATGTCAAAACACTAGGTGTGGTGTGACTGAGCTCTTTCTGAAAGCCAGAATGTTCAGGATATTGCTGAAGCACCTTCAGTGCAGCCCAGATTGGGCACACAAGAGCACTGCACAGGACCGGGGCAGTGGTGAACATGCTCCATGTGACATTTCACAGTTCTTTCCAAACTTACATTGTAAACCTGGCCTTGCTACTGCCAAACTGGCCCATCACTCCAAAAGGTTCTGCAGGATAGTATGGATTTGTTTGTTTGTTTCTAGGTGTGTTTTGCATTTAACTGATCTTCCCTAACTTTATTAACTTTCTACCTGCTGTAGAAGTGAACATGTATATCATCAGCAGTGTGGCTGTGCTTGGCATGCATGCTTCATGTGTAATAAACATCCAAAATAAATACTTTATTTAAGAATAAAAATTATGTAAATGGAGCAAAGTTTTCAAGTAAAGAGAAGTTATGGAGGCTTGATGGGCAAAGAAGCTTTTCTTTTATGTACTGTTCAGGCGTGTGGGTGAGAAAGCTGTTTCTGCAGACTGTGTTTTGGAGTCCCCAGTCTATATGAGAATTAGAAGGGTCTGAGTGTCTTATAGAGAGTCGGCCATGAAATATTTTGGCCAAGTCTCCCATGACTTGTACACTTGTGTTGCTAAACCGCTTTTGAGCAGCCATAGCACAGATGTGGGATGAACTGGGCTCAGAGTGGTCAGCAGTGCATGAAGAGACCAAGCTATCCAGCACAACAGGTATCACTAATCGATGTTGCCCTTTCCCAGGTCCAGAGTCTTTCCATTCAGGCTCATACTCGCTCATCCTAATTCTCTTGCTTGGCTCTAGTTTCAGCAATGCTCCTTGTACAGCGTTTCAGCGTCAGCTGATCTCTCAAGATGTATGCATCTCTTGCCTCCTTGTAGGGGCTGCCCATTTGCTACCTATTCCTTGTTCTTTTCCTTACAGGTCTTCAGTTTAACAGAATGTATGGCAAATACCTCTACAAAGCATTTTTTACAGGCTCACTCATGACTGAGTAATACTGACCTAGCTCAGTTTTCCTCAGCAGCATTAAAGGCTTGCTAGAATCCATTACAAGCCCTTAAGAAACCCGGGGAAAAATATCTGAGGGAATTGCACTTGTGAATAAAATCTAATTCATAAATCTGCAATGAGGTTTGAACAATTACACCTCTCACTTATTGCATAACTTTTAACAAAGTAAATGTTGACAATGTTAAATTTATTCCTAAACCACTACTTTTTTGAGTAGTACTGCTTTGATTTTCCTGTTATGGGCTACATACCCAATAAGGAACTACATCTTTCACCCGCAAGTGAATAATGGGATCACAGCTTTGCAGATAATATGCATAAAATTTAAAACCAAAAATAATTTTTCTATAAAAATAACGTTTTTAGCCTGCACAAAATTCTGTACTTTATTAATCTACTTGTATCTGTATATTCTAACAACAAAGCTTTCATAGTACCATGCATGCAAATTTGAGGAATTTCAGATCTATTTACAAGAAATCAGAAATATATTATTCTTACTAACTTAAACTGAAAGAAAGCCTTCATTTAAGTGACTTAATCATACCCAGAAAGCATGTAATAAAATAATGACCTCTATCACAATCATAAATAGCAATCAAATCTCTACAAAATAACGATCAAACCAGATAATAAGTCTGATTACACTCAAAATTCTGTGCTTCTACTGTGTTTTATTTTCAGGGTGTGAAATAGAAATTGACTTATGAGAAGATGCTGGGTCAACAACCAAGGGGAGTCTAAGTAAATTGAAGAATGCCAATTAAGCCTGGAGGAAGTCTAAATTGGGGTAGCCTACCTCTTCTTCCAGACCCCTCACTGTGCACATCATACCAATTTAGACCCCCTTGAGACTCACTTAGACATATGCACTGAGATGTAGTTAGTTACTTAGGCAAACTGCTTAGTAATATGTAACTTCCATATTGCCTCTGAATATGATGCACAGATCCTAAGTCTAAATTAGTATAGCTCCTATTCCAAGAGGTAAGAAGAGAAAAATAAATAAAGAAAAGCAACTAACTGGAAAGAGAAAGAAACTGTAAGAAAAAAAAAAAATCAAGAATCACCTCTCCATTAATCTTTTTCTGGTTTGCCAGCATGTGAGATACACCAGTGTAGAAAATGCTGCAAGTAGACCTGGTGAGCTTAATGGACTCCAGTGTTCCAAAAGGGCCTCATAACCCAGTGTCTCCCAAAGCTCTGGGATGTGCTAACAACTATCTTTGACCTGCAATCACATATCTGACAAATCTGTGTGCTAGGAGACTTTTTTTAGTTATGGTTTTGTTCCTCCTGCTTTCCTTTCTGACAGAAGCATTTAGTACTGACATGCTAACCTCTCTCAGTATTCCATAAGAGAAATACCAGATTAATTGGTCCAGATTTTTGCAATTTCCAATTAACAACTATAATTTCATAATTTATATGTCAGTCTTTAAATTTTCTGGGCAACACTTCCTATCCCAACTGCAAGAATCTAGTCTCTCTTGAAATAGTAACTTCCAGCTACTAAAGATAAAGGGCATATCAGTATGACACGGTGGAGAGATTAAAGCCTCCCTTCATGCTCCAAACTGGCTGAAAAGAGCTAGATCTGGGGCAGAAGATGTAATCTAAAACTACAATAACCGCTACTTAAGCGTAGTGTTAGGACACGTGAAGACTCCTATTTCCAACCTGGATTCTTGATCCAAACACCAGACACTTGCAAGTAGTATAGGAAGTAGTTCTCCCGCCCCCGCCCCGGCCCCCCGTTTCTTTTTTGTTTCTTTTATGTTTTTTTCGGCTCCTGACTCTATTTTTTGTTGCTCC
>JANHGN010010947.1:97778-157538 GCA_024605025.1 Megaceryle maxima
CCCCCCCCCCCCTTTTTTTTTTTTTTTTTATTTAGGACAATTTCTAGAGCTCTACTCAGGTTCTCTCCCAACTCCCCTTTGGGAAGTACTAAGTATGACCTTGGACTCATCTTTCCTGTAACCACCACAGCACAAGCTATGATGAAGGGGAGGAAACTCCCTTGTTTACCTTGTGCTGGAATCCCTAATGGAATCCACTCTGCAAAGCTTGATCAGCAAGAGAAGGAGCAGAGCAAGCACACTGACAGCTTAGTTGTCAGAGCTGTCACTTGTGAGATGGAAAACTTGATTTTCAGTCCGTCTGCAAAAGCGTTAATAGTAGAGACTGAATATACACTTCTGAGTATACACTTCTATGCATAGAATTTGAGAGACCTACAATTTGCTACCAAAATGTTGTTTGCCTATTGGCTCCATGCCAGTACAGTCTCAAAGCCATTCAAATAGCCCTCACGAAGCCTGAATATCTGTTTTGATCCCCACATTTGAACACTAGAAATCTAACTTAAAGCCAAGTGCTGATTACTGGTGACATCAAAGTCAAAGCTTTAAGAATGTGTTTCATAGGCAGTGTGAGGTTTGCAGGGGTTGGTACCTAATTCAAATCCAATGTCTGTAATACAGAAATGACTAAGCTTTGCAGGTCACGAAGAGCCAAGAGAACACGTACAGAAAAGGTGGAACAGATGAGAATAGAAGGCAGAGACAGCACAGAAAGTGGTCACAGGTGATGAAGATAGAAGAAACTTTAAGAATATATTGACAACATTGCTGAGAATTAAGTAAAATTTACTTTATATATATATATCGAAGACAACTACTCCATCACCAGTCTAGGCAGAGGAGATCTGATGAGACTCAGAGAGGAAGCCAGTACAGCACTTTTTCTACCTACCTTCATCTTAAATAGCCTCTTACTTAGAATCATAGAATAATTAAGGTTGGAAACAACCTTCAAGATCAACAAGTCCAACCATCTACTAGAGCTTTACTAAAGACCTGGAGGCCTGTATACACACATGTATTGCAGAACATTTTAGAAACAAGCAAGTGCTTTGGCACTCCACGTGCAGGCAAAACTAGTTCAAATTCCACAGTTTTCTCAGTAGGACCTGGGCTTACCACGTGGGGTTCGGTAGTTGCCCATGTGGAGGCTCTGGAGAGCCTCCCTCAGCGTAGGTCTGGTTGCATCTTGCTTCTACCTGAGTCAGCAGTTCCTGTTAGGCTGTCAGAAAGCAGTCTGCTATCCATAAAAGCAGGCACAGTAGTAGTCTTCAAAGTAAAAATGGTGCTGCAACAGGTCTTCACTCCACCGTGAGCACTGTGGGCACATTCCCACCAGCAAGCCACTACGCTAACACCTGAACATTAAACACAACCCCCTTCCGATTAAAACGCCAGAAGACAGGCTGAGAGTGAACTTTTAAACATGAATTTTTGGGAAGGCTCAAAATATCATAAGTAGTTCTGAAATATCATAATAATGCTTTGGGAGGGTGTTATTAGTACCTGGAAAGAGCTCTGGGCAATGAGAGGTTGTGTAGTAGACACAATGAACCCACAGATATGCAGACAATCAGTTGCTGGTGGGGAGAGCTGAAGTGAGCTAATTCTCTGAGAAGAGCTTACGGACAGCTATGAGGGAACCACAATTGCACATTGCTCTTATCCAATACAGCATTTTAGCACTAAATTTCCAATAGTAAATGGTAATTAAAAGTTATTTAATAATTGAATAAATACTAAGTAATAATTTAATAGTGTACTTTTTTTACAAGTATCTGTGCACAATATGCTCTTTTAATACCACAAAGGGTATCTGTTTTCTCATCAGTGCTGTTCTTTAGGAGAGAAATCCATGTAGGAGTTGTGTGGTAGTGTAGTATCTGCTACAAAGTAGTTGCAGACTTATGAACTCACCCTGAAAGATACTACTATATATACTGATTCTAAGTATAAATATTGTCACATAGCATAATTTTATCAATTTCATTTTAAAAAAACTCTTGTCAAAATAAATTTGGCAATTTAAGTTTTTCAAAAACTGAGCAAGATGCTTTATTAGCCACATTGATTTTTATCTAAAATAAAAAAAAAAAAAAAAAAAAAGAGGTTCCTCACATTTTAAAGTATCGGTTTTTGTATTGAGTTGCCACCACCTCAGGTCAGAGATTGCCTTTTGTTACGCACATGCAACACAATATATATACTTATCCCTCACATAATATTCATAATAACATAATAGAAGACTCAGAAAACCTTAACATGAACTCAGCAAAAGAGTCAAGATGGACTGAAAAGACAGATGTGAAACAAACGCCGTTCTTTGTAAGTCAAGAGCTGGGCTCAAAGTTGTGCTAAATTTTCTCCCAGCCCTCTAAGATGTGGTTCTGAAGGGCATTATCCTTCCCTGTGAGAACGAGATACTAATATTAGGTATTATAGCAAAGATACTGCAGAAAAAGTTCCCACTCTTGAATGCTTTTTTCAAACAGTCTTTCACATACAGAGTGGCTCTGTTTTTCCTCATGCTTTGAGGCATGGGAAAGCATGGAGCATGCTTATCCTCAGAGAGTTGGCCCTCTCCCCAGCTATGCAGAGTTAACATGATGATCTTCTCTATGGAGCTATGAGGGTGAAAGGCTTCTCTCTGCTTTCTCTCTAGCTTCTATAAGTCAACATAGCAAATTGAGGATACCTCTGAGGTGGCTTTCATGTGCTGCATAGAAATGGGGCAGTTTGGGAATTCGTCATTAAGACCACAAATATGTTGGTGAAATTAAATGCTTGATACATCTCTTAGATCCATACTTGAGCAAAGGCCTAATAACATTTATTTATCTGCAAGTCTCTACCCAGACAGTAGAGGGCTGCAAAATTTCTCCAGCATAGGGAAGGTTAAATGTGACAGAAGGCAGGACTGAGTCTGCATAGGACTGTGTGGAGAGGCTAAGCTTAGCTCCAGGCTAGGAAACAGCCCATTTCTGATAAAGCAGGACAGCAATTGTCAAGGTAGGCAGATATTCAGGAGCAATTTGCCAGCAAATGAGTGAGACACATCCTTGGCTGCTTGCAGGGCAGGTTTGGCTTGCCCACATGCCCCTTACACTGGCCAAATACTGGGGTTTTGAAAATGGAGCCAACTTCACACCTGGCTATTCTCCCTTTGACCCTCAGGTAGGCTTAGGTCTTGTCTGTGATTGAGAATATGCCTTATTAAGAGGGCTACAACATGTTTCTGGTTCCCTGTTTTATACAGCACCCCCCCATGACTGTGCTTGTCAGCAGCCCTGTTTGCTTTGCTGCCTCCATGGCCAGTGCTCTCAGCTTAATGGGTGGTGGAAACATCAAACCCAATCCCAAAGCACAGGCTAGCATATGGTCACCTTTGGGCCTCGTCCAGGTGCAAGAGTCACTTTTTACTATTTTCCTTTCAGGAAAGAAAAGGTCAGAGACATCAAAGTTCTCAAGCTAGTTCTCACTCCCCAGAGTCACTCAAGAACAGCTCCAGCCTGTGGGGCCATTCACCACAAATATTCAAGAGAGATGCTTGGAGAACAGTGATACTGAGATATCTAAGGGTGATAGCTGTAGAGAAATGAATTACCCCCCAAAGCTTCCATGATTTCCTGTCTCATACACTGAAGCATCAAGACACAGAGTAGCCTTACTAAAAGCCTATTGTTAGGAAGAACTGGAGTTTTGGGTTTATTTTGCTGAGACACACCAAGTGTCTTGAGAGAGATGATACAGTTCATCAGGCCATATGAGAAAGCTGGGAAAAGCAGTTACATTTTCCAGAACACGGGACCTGCATGAGGTCATTTAGTGTTTTGATCCTTTGAACATCATCACTCTTGGCTCAGTTTGGGCACCGCATCTTTCCAAAGGCACTAATTGATTTGGCTCTGCACAAGATGAATAAGAATATGACAACTAAAAATTTATTCTTGAATAGGATGCTGAGGAATGACTAATATACCTCTTTTCCCACTAATTTCTATAATAGGTTCTAATTAAATATGGCAAAGAAAAAGATAGTTGGGTTGCCTTATTCAGAAACAAGTAGATCATCCAAGCAACAAATTTGTCGTACAGCAGTTTGGCATTTACCTCTAGCCTAGAAATTTGTACCAATTATCTCACCATTAGCAGAACATGGTACATCACAGATTGTGTACTCCAGGCATATAATTTCAAGGGCAGGAAAGGCATATCAAAACCATCATTTTCTAATTCCGTAGATGAGGGTTTGTTTACACAATCTTATACCATTTCAGATGAATGAAGGCAAGATCAGTAGAAAAAATTAGCTCTCCTATAATGTGAGCCTCGGCAGGCCTATTTCTTAAGGCTTATATTAATGTCAATACAAGTTTCAAGGGATTACCCATAGGATACTCTTGAAAATAAGATGTCACATTTCAATGAATTTAACCCAAGGCACAAATTTTTAAGTGTACACTATAAATATTAAATAAATTTGTCTCTACTCCCTTGTAGCTGCTGCTTATTGTTTGAGAAATATTTCAACTTAAAAACTAAAAACTGTGAAAATTTTGGCATGTGCCAAAAGAATTTTAGAATTTTGACATAAACTGTGATCTAATTAAACAATAAGACCTGACAAAACAGTCACCACTGTCTGATAATGACCTCCCGGGGCAGTTAAACATACTAAAGCAAAGCAGAACAGACTGAGAAGGTCAGCAGCAGCACTAAGAAACCTTTTACGAAAGGTCTAATCATTCTTATAGCTCCCACTTTGTTTTATTTTTCTTCTATTTAAAAACTAAAACACACACATAGAAAGACAGAAAAGACATTATTCTGAGTTATTTACAAATACAAAAACTCTAAAATATAACTGTGTGGTCTGATAAATAGTCCCAGTGTGGCTGGAACGTTATTTGGCAAATTTCATTAAAACATAATTATTGTTCACATCTAGGATAACAAATGCCAGTATACTGGGGCTAAGAAGAACATGATGGAGACAGACTGTACAAGGTATTTATATTACTACTACTATGTGTATCCCTCTGAAATGGAGACCAGAATAGATAGAGCTCTGCATCCTTCGTCAGATATAAGCAAAAAGTTCAAGTTCCGAGTGTGGATAGAGTCTCTTTATATGGATTACCCTGAGCTGATCTATCCATATGCAATTTAGGATTTGCAAGCATCTTACTAATGTGCAATTGAGAGCACCTAATTTTTACTGAGTTAAGCTGTGCCCATATAATACCTTGATATGATAGATATATTCACAGGTTAGTGCAAGGTTCTTAAGTGTTAATACCTAAGTTTACACTGCAAAACATACTTTTGTTGGCAGCTTCCTTTTCATCCATGACAAAATAGAGCCGTTTTTAAGGTAGAAAATCAATCTGTGGAGATGTTTATATTGCTTCTTTTTTATAATGCAGTTAAGTAACTGGAAACACGGCACAGGCATCTCCTCATGAAGCTGACAGAAATACAGCATCTCTCTATGGACCAGTAGTAGTGCCCATTCCTTTGTTATTTGCTGGTTCTTTGAAAGACCACTGGTTGAGAAAGAGTGATACATACAACATACTTGAAGGAACCTCAACAAATTATAAATTTGGTTTCTGAAGTCAATTAAAGCACCAAGAAGTAACGCTCTGTAGAAAACAGAGACCATATCCTGGTGTAAAGTGTCTTCCTAATTTGGAGAAAAACTCTCCATCAATCCATGCATGTGCATACACTGAAACTGCACGTAACTTGCTGCTCTGGAACATCCCAGCAGCATGACAATTATTATAGTAATCTTATTACATTTACTCCCTCTAAGGAGAGGTTTTTGTGGGTCCCAGAAAATTAATCTCAGTATGATTTTTTTTTTTTTTTTGGCTAATTATGAATATCAGAGTGCATGATATGCAAAAACTGATCCTATTCGCTTTTGTATATGTAAAAAGGATTCGTTCACCCTCCTTGTCCTCTAAAACATTTTGATTTGGTTTTTTTAGTTTTAAGCAGTTAATGCTTTCCTCACCTGCCGACTTCCATTGGGATTTCTGCATGGTTTAGCCTAATTATTCTTGATGCTGGACCTCTCACGCCATGAGCTACTTCAAAGAAGAGATCTAGAAAAGGGATTGCTTTTCTAAAAAGTGCAATATCAAGGAGAAAAGATAGCATTTTGTTCTCGTGATATGATGGACAAATCATAGAGAAAATCTATTAGAATTATAGATGGTATAAATTTTAATATAAAACACCAGCAGAAGTGCATTTTTTTTTTTCCTGGAGTGGCTTTGAAAATGTACAGTCTCTGTTTTGTCCAAATTTATTGCTAAAGCCTCTAGTTGAAAAGTTCGCCAATGAACAGAATCAAAGTAATCAGATTTTTACATTACAGGACCTAGTAAAATCTTGCTTCACAGCTATGATTTCTTAATGAAGCACCAGTACCTATAAATGAATATCATTTCCTGCCTCAAGGCTTCCCTGTGTTTTAAGCACAGTGCCCATTTATCCATCAACATTGACCAGATACTGTTGGATTATGACCTGCCTTTTGGAAGCAACATAAAGTAGATCCATTTTTTTAAGGTTTAATGCAGCACATAGTTTTTTATAATTTTTTGGTCAAAGGAATTTTTTTTCATACAAATTCCAATATATCTAAATCAAAACATAGCTTTGGTTCCTAGAGCAAACTTTTTTTTCTTGATCAACAATTGGTGCTTTATTATTAATCCAAACAAATATATATGTTAGAGCAATGTTATGATGTTTCGATTAGAAGACGCAGACCGGCAGCCAGTCACTCAGTGGTACCATTTGGAGGGAACAAACAATTTTACGCTAAAATTCCAGAACAAATTCAAACCAAAATTATGTCAGCAACTACCAGTCTATGCGAAATCTCAGTGCCCTGTTCATTGGTGGCAGCAGGGGAATGAAAGAGTACCACAGCTGCCCCAAATGTGTGCTAGACAGCCAGGCAGTGACTGGCCAGAGCAACAGAGGAATGCACTGATTCAGCAGCCGCTAACGGCAAGACTCATATGAAATCCCAACCACAAATTAAATTACTCTCCTTCCATCATCAGAAAACACCAAAGGAAGGCAGAATGTAACGAGCCATGCTGAAACAAGAAAGTGTTATTTATATCTTCCAGACCCAGCACTGGTGAATTTGGCCCTTCATCTATAAATTACCCATTTATGTCTTTAATAGGTATTTCAGGGCCAATGATTTGCGAGACAAATAAGAGGATTGAGACTTATGCAATGGCTCAGTGCAGTTATGTGTTAACCAATAGGTTCAGCCTTTGCCCTAAATTTTGGGGGTCAAAATGTAGCATTAATTGGACTGTAGGTAATCGAGTTGTAGGGCTATATTTGAAGGCAAAAGTTAGTTCCCTGTTTTGTGGGTTTCAGTATCTCTGATAGCACATATGTGCCCATGCAATATTTCCATGCATTTGTCAAGATTCATGGACTTCTGGAAAGATCATATGCTTGGGGGCATTTTGTAGTTTATTATATCCCAGCATCTGAGGTGTTAACTTGTTTCATTGTTGGTCTGAGTGGAATTCTGGCAAACAACAGGACTTTTAAATGATCGAGTAAAAATAATAACAAGCTTTCTTACATTGTAAACCACTTTTAAGGATTTATTTTTTTGGCATTTTGCAAATGTAAAAATAACCAGATTTTTTTTAAAAAAGCATTAATTTATAATTATATGGGTAAATCCATCTTAAAAGAAGGTTTTCTGCCCAAGTTAAAACTCCTAGCAAATGTAGATTTACAATAAAACTAATGACAAATGTTAACCACGGAGGTATCAGGAGGCACCACTGTAATTATTACTGTGATCTGCTTAAAGACAGCTGTAACAAATTCCAGCAGACAGAAGCTGAACTCTTAAGGGTAACAACTGGACTACATTTAGGTACTATTAGATACTAACTAGTAAGAACTGTCAGGCTGGCCTTACTTCAAAGCATAAGGAAAATATCCCCAAAAGGAAGACTTTTTGTTTTAGCCCATCCCTTTTTCTATTTTCTTGAAAGAGCTTAACAGGCTGCAAATATTTTTTTGAGTAGCAGTCATTAGGGTGATGCAAAGGGTTGCAGTCTGCTCTCCAGTACTGCATTTAGAAAGAACCAGCCTACAAACAAGTTACCACAGGGTAATGCAGGGTGCGAACTTACAGCACATCAGCTGCTTGCTGGTAATTGCCTGCGTGTGAGCTTTTATCCTGTGGTTACTTCAAGGTTGTTTATCTTTCTTTCACAGAGAAGTAAACTGCCTTGAATTATCTGATTAGCTGAGGGGGTAGACGTGCTGATCCTCAGAAGCAGCTGATGTGCCATGGGTCCACACTCTCCCTTACCCCACAGTTATGGGCTCCCAGCTCCTCCAGTACCAGTGACCTAATTCCAGACGAGTGCAGTGACTTGGGATTTACACCGCTGGAGCTGTAAGCAAGCCCAAGACATTCTTCTTCATCACCTGGGGCCCCACTGTATCATCAATTTTTAAGTGTAAGTGCCAATTTAAATCAGTTTTGAAATCAGCTTAAAAATCAATGACACACTATGGCCCAGAGATAGCAGCATTCCTTCCTGTAGATCTATCATCTTTGTTTTAAAGTCTCCTCTCCTGGATAGATCTGGCATGTTTTGTTCTGATCCTACTATATCTGAATAAAAATCAGAGATGGGCCCAAAGTGAAAACTGCCATCATCTAAATTCCAGTTACCTGGATATGTCTGAAATTTGAATTCAGGCCCTAACTCTGATTTTGTACATGGCCCTAATGTCATACAGATGGCCAGGCCCTACACTTGACAACCCTCCTGAGAGCTGGGGCACAGAAATTCTCCACTAATGACTGTGAAGAGCAATGGAAGTCATTTTCAAGAGATCTTCACTACTTTGCAAAATCAAGTAGTTACCACTATGGGATAAGACACTATGACACCTTTTAAAACAGGAAGTCTCACTCTGACCTTCAACCTTCAAGCCCTCACAGAGCTCCTGAGCAGCTGAAGAACCTCTCTGGTTGGAACTGTCACTTTGGTTTCAGAACCACATGACGAGAGTTCAGCTCTGCATTTGTCTCTGTAACTGGAAAAGAAGAATATCTCATCAGTAGCAGCCTCTGTGACGGTATTGTCTCGAAAGAAACACATGTAAGCTGTCTTTCAGCAGTGCAGAAACTCTACAGGTTCTTCCTGTTTAGCTCCCCATGCTCGTATGCTGCTGCTCAAAGAAGCTGGTACATGGATGTCTTATTTGAAGATGATCAAGCTGGCTGACAGGTGGAAGTTCACAAATGCAGTCAAGCACCAGGGCAGCACAGATTTCTTAAACTAAGTGCACTTGGCTAGTTTTTAAAACAGCAATACGTTTTGAAGACAAAAATGCCACTGTCAAGTCTGGCTATAACTTAACGTGAGGTGAGTAAGATTAAAAAGATTTTTGGCATTCCTGCCATAGGGACCCCACCTCACAAGCATACCACAGCAACCTCCACCTGCAGGGGCTCGATCGTGTGTGTCTGTGCATGTAGGTGTACACATGACAATGTAGTTTCTCAGCCAAAGTGGATTTAGAATCCCGTGGTTAAATTCTGAGCTCATTTGCACCCTCTCTAATCCCAGCAAAATCAGTGGGATAGCAGGAGCACAAGGCTGCGCAGTGCTGGCCTCCAGGCTGCGTGATTCCATTCAATAAACACACTGAGGCACTTGTGCTGAATGAATGCTTTTACTTTCTCCCTTTAAACCTGATATTTTAGATATTAAGAGAAAATAATTACATCCTCCTCCTGGGAGGTTTGTTTCAAATCCTTGCCAGGGCCCCACTGTGGCCAGTGCTTACATTTTTCAAAATTGATTTTAGGCAGTATAAATAGTCTGAAGCTGCATGTGACATTTCCTCTCCCCCAACAATGACACGCTATCGTGGAAATGTTTCCGAACGGAACACGTGCTTTTGGGTTTTTGTCATTGCTTATTCATTAACCCTTTTGTCCTATGCCAGCAATACCTTAACCATGTGAACGAACTTGTTATTGTTGACAATTAGAAGAGGACCTCAAATTAGTATCTCAGTATATAGGCTCATGCTTATAGGTGATCATGCTCCTATAACTTAACATGTTGCTACTTGTCAGCTGAACAACAGAAAGAGATCATGCATGTGCCTTCGGCCAGCCCTAAAAGTAGACTAAAATACATCAGCCTAAATCACCTTCCTGGTATTGCCTACTCCTCTTGAACTTCATGCACAGTCTCCACCGAGAAGCAGATCAAATTCATTTTCCTGCTATTTCATAGAAAAACTGGGTTTTCAGTTCTTTGTTGAGGTGAGGGAAGAACATTTTAATTCTTAAGTTTACTTAATGATTTCTATTTCTAACTGTGTTTCTGGACAGCTAATGTAGGGGGAAAAAAAAAATAAAAGGAAAAGACAACCCGTCTCTTATGAAATAGGTTTTGAGTACCTGACTTTATGTCAATTTAAAAATAAAAATCAATGTACATCTTTATTTCTAGGTTGGTTCTCTAAGCCCATAAATGCAGGGTAAAAGGCATATATATGAAGAAAAACAAAAAACTATTTAGTAACTTTAACAATTGAGGTGTGTGGGTCAAAGGTAACCAGTACGCTGTAACGTCTGGAGGTAAATGCTCCAAGTTATAATTCTTACACTTGATATATATACAGACCTTTTTTCTGCTGCAAGCTATGGAGACTCGTCCATCCATTCAGCTTTCACCTTTCTTCCCATTTCTATGTATCTATTTCTAAATCCACGATGTTATGAGGTGACAAACAGCTTATGCTGATTGATGTAAATACTTGAAATGCAAAAGCAAATTGCTACCATCCTAGCTGAGCACTATGCCCACTGACAACCTGCCTAAAATCAGCTTCTGAAGAGGAGAGGCACTGATGAAACAGTACAGAATGTTTCATCATTCCACGGCTTGAAGGTTAAGTCCAATACAAACGTCTTAACTAACCTGGCAAAATCTGAGGGGCTCTGCAAGGAACTCCACAAATGTCAGCGTCCTTCTTACTTTCACCATATGCAGAACTGGCTCTCTGCTTCAATTAAAAAGTAATCTTAAAGGAAAATCCCCAAAGGCCAATTTCAGTAGAAAAACACTTCCACAGATTTTTATTGGCTCTAGACATGGCCACTGATACTCCTAGCCGTGTCTTAATATGATTTTGGTCTGAAGAAGTCTGAATGCTTTAAATCCTGGAGCTTAAAACTCCTTCCTATGAGCTGAATTTAAAACACATTGGAGTGACTGCGCTACTCACACAAACACACATCAGTGAAAACAGCAGTGACTGCCCTTTGCTAAAACATTTGTCTATTGATTTTGTTACAGTATTAGTTACAGTCCTATCTTGAGCCTAGGCTGTAAATCTGTTGCTGGTTAAATGTTTAAAAGATAGTATAAAACTCAGATCATATTGATGTTGCAGGTATTTTTGTTCAGTGAGCTGCTGGAACAATACTTACCCAGCTCTGAATTACTGCACTTCCTAGAAATTTTGTAATTCTGGAATGTGAGCAGAGTTTCAGCCTCTGGTTTTCTAACGTTACAGTAGCTGCTTAGCAAGAGCTCCTTGCTTCCCCACTAAACCTTTTTGATGAGTATTTCAGTTTATTTGCTGTACTTCATTAACACTTGCATGCACATGCACACACATTCACACACACACATTTCCTTGTTTATTTATAAAGCACAGGGTGAGAGCACAATAACACTGTATCAAAAAGAATCCAGAGCCAGCAGCAGTAGAGCATTTAGCCTGAAAACCTTCCATCAAACATCCTGAAGTGAATTTGCTTTGTTTGTTACTCTGACCTACATGAGCTGTTATTGCCATTTGGCTCTGAATTATTAACAATCAGTAGAAAGATTTAGCACCTTTCCAACTCCGGCCTTGTCTGTATCATCCAAGACAAAACCAGTTTACCCTCTGTGCTAGTTAGAAAACATCTGTGAGCATCCCAGCACTCAGCTTCTAGTGATAACCTTGTTAGTGCTCCATATAACTGCATGTAACCACTCAGCATGACAACCTTTTGCATTTCTCTTTATGAATAATTTTGTTATACCACATCCATTTTCATGTGCTCTATTATAGCACGCAACTACATTTATTAGAGTTCCCATCAGTGAATTCTTCTTCTTCTTGTCTTTAATGGTGCCATGTACTGCCCTCTCTGGACTGTAAGCTTGTCATTTTTCAAGTCCCATTCCCCATAGGTTTTTTCATTTTATCTTTTAAAATTCCTGCAGAGAATTTCACAGGTGGCAAAATACTTAAATATTTGATACATATGTAAGAAGCAAGTTAAATGCAGAAAGGAGAATTTCAGGGGAGCATGAGACGAAAATGGATTGAAAGTTGAACTCTGTTACTTCAATATGACATTTGATGTGGGAATGTTGTGATTTTTCAACCAAAAATTTAATTTTCTCTTGAGTGACAAATGAGGGCAAATCTGGGACCTATCCACAAAATATTTTTGGCCCAGTTACCGGTTTATTTACCATATAAACTGGAAAACTGAGAAAAGGTTAAGAAAAAAGACTAGACAAACTGTTCTACTTTCACTAAGCTGACAAAAAGGACCAATTACAGAATTTGAAGGGAAAAGTAATGCTACTTGTGGTCGATTTTTGTATTTCTAAATCTGGTTCCATTAGAAAACATCATGATTTTCAAGACATACTCTGAAGCCTAATGTTGCCAGATATTTAATAGAGATTTGTAGGTAGAAACCAGGATCCACACTCCTTCCTCTTTGCTAATAAAGATTATATACTTTGGAAAATTGAGGTGTCAGGGGAAAAGGTTCTTCAGCAAACGGATAATTATCAAAACAATGAGTCATCAGATACAGATGATGAGATTACACCAAGAGTTCAGAAGGTCTTAAGTACAAATTGTCTAGGCTGCTGGCAAAAGGCAAGCTCTTACTGAGAAAGGTACTGCTCCAAAGGAGTCGGGCCAAGTGAGCGTTACCCTTTCAGTGTGCAAGTGACAAACTCAGAGTGATCAAAGAATTAAGAGTCTTGTATCATCCATCATACGTCTAAGCATCTGAATTTGGTAAACTGATTCAAGTAATAAGAAAATATGCTTCACTTAATCTCTTGTGATTGATCATGTCTGTGTCAGCATCAGAGCGGGTACAGAGAGCTGCTCAACACAAGGTAACTACATTTAAAAAAGGCCTGTGACAAGCTTCTTCATGAGGATCTACTGAGGAAGCCAAAGAGTTAGGAGGACATATACTACTGCAGTAAAAATGTGTGTAGCAGAACATTGAGTATAGGATTTGGGGCAATTTTCTGTATAGCAAAAGGCTAACTATAGAAGGCCTCATGTTCTGCAGTACACCTCTGATGATTTAATTGTCTATTAATGTTTTGAGAGGTCCAGGAGCAGTGAAATGGCAGCATCCACAGGGTAGATAAGGGTATTTAACTTAGGACAAAGGAAGACTACGATGATATACTGAGACATCAAAACCAGCTATGTGAATAGACAAGAAATTAATTGTTGACAAGTGTAAAGTAATGTACATCAAAATGAGAAAACAAGCAGCTTTTGAGTCAAGAGAAGGAGCTAAAAAAAAAAAAAAAAATCCAGGTAAATCCCAGCAAAAATCTGCAACTGCCAGAAAAGAGGGGAAAAAAACTGTTAGGTGAATAATGAGACACAGCAAATAACAATAAAACTGTTTGAATGCTCAGAAAAGACTAAGGTTATTTACCCTAGAAGGGAGATGAACAAGAAGGGGGAATATTGGAAGCATGTTAATGCATGGCACAGAGAAGGTAAATCATGTTTTTTCTGTCATGATCAAAACCCAAAAAGTTAATCAAGTTAAAAGTTGGGCAATTCAAAACATTTCACACCATTATATAGCCACTGGAAATAAATGAGACAAAAGACTTTTTAAGATACAAAACTGACAGAGCGAACAGAACTGAGTTTTGAAAATACTGTTGAAGGAGGGGTGGAGGAGTTGCACTGTATGTTAAGAAATGGATTGAATGTGAGGAGATGTCCCTAAAGAATAGCCACGAGCAGGTTGAAAGCTTATGGGTAGGCATCAGAAATCAAAGCAACAAGGGGAACCTTGTGGTTGGAGTCTACTACAGGCCACCCTATCAAGAGGAAACTCTTAATGAAGCGTTCCTACTCCAACTACAGGAAGCATCATGTTCACAGGCTCTTGTCCTGCTGGAGGACTTTAACCATCCTGACATTTTCTGGAAAAGTAATACAGCAAGCATTAGGCAGTCCAGGAGGCTCCTGGAGTGCCTTGACGACAGCTTCCTGAGGCAGGAAGTAAACACCCCATTAGAGGCGAATCCATACTCAATCTGGTGATTACCAGTGTAAATGAGCTCCTCAGGGATATCAAGATTGGAGGCAGCCTGGCTTGCAGTGACCATGCACTGCTAGAATTCACAGTACTAAGGGTCAAAAATCAGTCAAAAAGCACAGTCAGGACCCTGCACTTCAGAAAAACAAAATTTCAGCTCTTCAAGGAGTCAGTCAACAGGATATCCTGGGAAACAGTCCTCAGAGACAAGGGAGCAGAACAGAGCTGGAAGATTTTTAAGGACATCCTTCATAGATTGCAAGAGATCTTGATCCCCAGGTGTAAGAAATCAAGCAAGGAAGGGAAGAGACCAGTGTGGCTGAGCCATGACCTACTGGTCAAACTAAAAAGCAAGAAGGAGCTTCACAGGCGGTGGAAGCAGGGACAGGTACCCTGGGAAGAGTATAGGGATGCTGCCCAATTGTGTAGCGATGAAGTCAGGAGGGCCAAGGCAATATTGGAGCTGTACTTGGCAAGGGATGTAAAGAATACTAAGAAGGGATTCTATAGGTATGTCAATGAAAAAAGGAAGATTAAAGAAAACATACCCCCCTAAGGAGTAAAAATGGTGGGCCAGCAACAACAGATGTGGAGAAGGCTGAGGTTCTCAATAAATTCTTTTCCTCAGTCTTCACTGACAACCTCTGTCCCAACACCTCCCAAGTTAAACTGTAGGGTGTGGACCAGGGTGGTGATGTCCCTCCCACTGTATGTGAACATATAGTTTGTGATCACTTGAGGAACCTGAACATACCTAAGTCCATGGGACCTGATGAGATTCATCCTAGAGTCCTGAAAGAACTGGCTGATGTAGTTACCAAGCCACTTGCCATCATATCTGAAAAGTCTTGGCAGTCAGGTGAAGTCCCTGGGGACGGGAAGAAGGGACATGTTACACCCATTTTTAAAAAGGGTAGAAAGGAGGACCCTGGAAACTATCGCCCTGTCAGCCTCACCTCTGTGCCTTGGAAAATCATGGAGCAGATTCTCCTAGAGGTTCTAACAAAGCAAATAGAGGACAGTGGGATGATGAAAGACAGCCAACATGGCTTCATCAGGGGAAAATCTTGCCTGATGAATCTAGTGGCTTTCTATGACAAGGTGACTACCTCAGTGGACAAGGGATGACCTATAGATGTGATCTATCTGGACTTCTGCAAGGCTTTTGACGTGGTCCCCCACAACATCCTACTAGCCAAGTCAGAGACATATGGATTCGATGGGTGGACTGTTCAGTGGATAAGGAATTGGCTGGATGGTCGCATCCAGAGGGTGGTGGTCAATGGCTCAATGTCCAGATGGAGGCCAGTGACTAGTGGTATCCCACAGGGGTCTGTACTGGGACCTGTACTGTTTAATATTCTCATCAATGATATTGACAGTGGGATCGAGTGCACCATCAGCAAGTTGGCAGATGACACCAAGCTGAGTGGTGCTGTTGACAGGCTGGAGGGACAGGATGTCATCCAGAGGGACCTGGATAAGCTGGAGAGGTGGGCCCAGGTGAACCTCATGAGGTTTAACAAGGCTAAGTGCAGGGTCCTGCACCTCACTATCAATACAGGCTGGGAGACGAGGTGCTGGTAAGCAGCTCTGTGGAAAAGGACTTGGGGGTGTTGGTGGATGAGAAGCTGGACACGAGCCAACAGTGTGTGCTTGCAGCCTGGAGGGCCAATTGCATCCTGGGCTGCATTAAGAGAAGTGTGGCCAGCAGATTGAGGGAGGTGATTCTGCCACTCTACTCTGCTCTGGTCAGACCTCACTGTGTCCAGCTCTGGAGCCCTCAACACAGGAAAGACACAGACCTGGTGGAATGTGTCCAGAGGAGGGCCACAAAGATGATCAGAGGGCTGGAACACCTTTCCTATGAGGACAGGCTGAGGGAGTTAGGGTTGTTCAGCCTGGAGAAGAGAAGGCTCCAGGGAGATTTAATAGCCACCTTCCAGTACCTGAAGGGGGCCTACAGGAAGGCTGGAGAGGGGCTCTTTATGAGGTCCTGTAGTGAAAGGACGAGGGGTAATGGGTTTAAATTAGAGAAGAGTAGATTTAGATTGGACATCAGGAAGAAGTTCTTTACCATGAGGGTGGTAGAGCAGTGGAATAGGCTACCCAGGGACGTGGTTGAGGCCTCATCCCTGGAGATATTTAAGCTGAGGCTGGACAAAGTTCTGAGTAGCCTGGTCTAGTTGAGGGTGTCCCTGCTCACTTCAGGGGGGGCTGGACTTAGATGACCTTTGGAGGTCCCTTCCAGCCCTGGCCATTCTATGATTCTATGAACTCAGGGGAACACCAGGTTTCCAGTAAGTATTGGACTTGATGATCTACAGAGGTCCCTTCCAACCCCTGCCATTCCTTGATTCTATGACTCTTTGATTCTACTTGAGGATTAGTATCATTTTTAACTGTGACTGTTGCTCTCTGTCCATTCACAAGGTGTGTTTGATAAAGATTATGCTGTAAATACATCACCACAAGCAATGAGATTGGACAAGTACAACAGAAAGCATTTGGCTTACAAGACCTTATTTATTGATTTGCATTGGAGGAAGTTTTTTGAAAGAGCTGTTTCTCATGAAACAGTGCAGATTTTTTACGTGCTTTGCAGTAGTGCAGCATGTTTAACAGCGTGGTAGCCAGGAGCAAACCTATACAATGGCTTTCACTATCTCACCAAAATATTTCAATAATGTTTCAAAAACCAATAGAAGCGAAACAAGATACACTTTTTTTTTTTACTTTACCATTGTAATTTATTCCATTTCGACTTGCACGTGGTATTAAAATATCAGAATATATTAATTTTAATTAATATATTATGTATTAAGTTGAAATATAAAAATTCAAAGTTGAAAATGACAAAATTTTTGTGAAACAGAAATCCTATTTGTCAAACAGCTCAGTAATCAGGCATTGCAGTCTGAAGAACAGTAGCTTGGGCTTTCAGTTGTAAGAGCATTCAGGGTTGGTGGGTGGTGAGTCAGGATGTCCCAGTGGTGAGTTAACACAATAACTTCAGATGGCAACTGAGGTTCACGCTGTGCAGACTTTCAGTGTGGCTATAGATGGACCACTCGCTCTTTCTGGGTCTCATTTCTCTGTCTATAAACATTTGAGTAACAGTAATTTGGAGATGTGTTAAAGGAGAAATGGATTTATGGATGGGGCATGCTTAAGTATCACAGACAAATGACTGAATTGCAAGGTAAGTGGAACATCAATAATGCTGTTTCTACCAACACGATTTTTTTGAATTGGATCCTAATAGCAATGGGATTTCTCCACAGTTTTCCTTACATGTTTAAGTAACCATAATAAAAATCAAACAAAATCTAAGACATCTAAGCAGTTTGAGTCTTACTTTTTTTCCCACTCTGTTTTCAAGAAAGTGACTGACAATTCAGTATTAACCTGGTCATTGCAGCCTTCCATGAGAGACAAGAGCACAATTTCTGCTTTAATGAGGAAGAAGGAAAAATTGGTTTTGTCAAATACTTATGAAATCATCTTAAAACACTATATGGGGCAGGGGGGTGGAAGCCATGTACACAGCTATGGTCCTTCATTATTTGGCAGAATACTTGGAATGTGAAGGTAAATGGCTTTTAGAATACAAGAACATGTTAAGTCTTTCCCAAGAAATTACATTCTTTCACAGTAATGTTTTCATGAAAGATAATCTGATGAAATTCTTTTGGTCAGGAGCCTATTTTTAACTAAATGCCCTAAGGATAGCTCTAAAAGATAAAAAAAGAATAAGCTCACTTGGCTTTAATGGCTGTCGGTAAATCCTGAATGATTCACGTGGTCAAAGAAGCTGAATTTGTGAATAAATCCAAACTCATCTTAGCCTGACTCCAAGGTTGGGCAGAGGGGTTGTAAAGTGAGTTAAGGAGACTCAGCAGCAGAGCACAGACCTCTGGAGGCTGGGGAAATATCTACACCTGCTTGCACCGTCCCTGTGGTCCCCTATAGGCATCTAGTATAGGATGCTTTCAGATGGACTGCTGGTCTGAAGCTGTGCAGCTATTCTTATGCTTCTGTGTTTAAACTCCCTGGAGTTTCACCTTTTGCACAGTCAGCTGTCTTTTGGGCCCCAAATATAGCGAGGGTTCAAGGACACTCTGTGGAAGTGTTTACACACAGCTCTGACAGTGGGCAGGTGAACATATCTGGGAGATCAATCAGTGATTTAGGCTGCCTACCCCTCAAATACAAAGGTGGCCTGAATTTTTTATGTAAATTTATTAGACTTGTATATAAAAAAAAGACAACATACTTACATTTGAAGGCTAGTCACACAGATTAAATGTATATTTGAGTTAAGACACATAGAGTACCCAAAGGTCTCTAGGAACAAGTGTCTGGTGATTTCAGTAAGATATTCTTAGGTGCAGGCAGCAGAGGCAGCCATTTGGGCAACAGTTTCTGCATTTTGCCTTGGGAGCTTCTGGGCCTTCAGCAGACAAGGTCCAGGATCATCGGGTACACCTGAGAACCTTCTGAAAAACTAGAGCCTGCTGCTGCCAGGCAAGGTCAAAGGAAGGGGAGTCACCAGGGGGTGGGCCCGAGGAAGCTCTAGCAGCCTCTTAATGAGTCAACTGCCCTTGACCCAGGGTGCCTGGACCCTTGTTGCAGCTGCCCCCAATTAGGGAGAGTGAAGTAGCCTTTAGCTGGTGCTCAGAAGAGGACTATGGAAGAGCCATGGCCCGGCGCAGAGCTTCCAGAGGTAGCAGTTTGTGCAGTGGAACATAAGGAGAGTTCAGTTTAATTTGTACTGTTTTAAGTCTGTTGTGGTGGTAATGTGCTATAGGGTGGTTTGCCCAGCAGGTGCTGGAGCAGCTGTCCCTGCCCGTGCAGAGGCTTTGATGCAAACTGTGCTCTGGATAGCAGATACAGCCCTCCAGTTCCTGGACTGCAGGGAGTACCTGGGGCTTCTCTCCAAAGCCTGGAGAGGGGACCTGCTGTCCTGCAGGATGTGTGCCATCTTGGAGGAACCATGCTGACAAGTGGAGGAGTTACAGGAGGAAGTGAGTAGGCTGTGCAGGTTCAGAGAGGATGAAAGGGGAGATAGATGGGGTTCTCTCTGAGAAACAGCATCTTGAAGAGACACAGCATCTTGAAGAACCCCAGACCCCAACTGTAGCAGAGAATCAGGTAGTGTCTACCCCTAAATAAGTAAGTGCAGATGCTGGAAAATAAGAAGGTGGTGACTTTTGGCCCTAAGAGAAAGGCTCTTGCCCCCTCTAAGGGTTTATAACTGCAAAATACGTCTACCACCCTCAACGTTAAAGAGAAGCCAGATATGCCTTCAAGCAAAGGACCTGGTCCACCTGACCTAAACCATGTAAGACCACCTGGAAGAAAGGGTGAGCCCATGTAAACTGGGGACTCCCTGGTGCAAGGGATGGATACACTTGTTTGTTGATCTGACCTATCATCCAGATGGATTTGATGTCTGCTGGGGACACTGTGGAGGGACTGATGAAGCTCTTCCAAACCTCTGACTACTATTCCGTGTTGTTATTTTGTATGGATACAAATGATGCTGTCAGGAAAATATGGATGGGATCATAAGTGACTACAGAGCTCTAGGGGTGGTAGTGAAAGACATGGGAGCCCAGATGATGTTTAATACCCTTCTGGCATGGGGAAAGGGCATGAGAGGGAGGGAAGACACTGATAGTCAATAATTTGCTGGAGAGCTGGTGTTAACAACAGTATTTTGGGTTCTGTAACTGTGGGACCAGTTTGATAAACTTATATGATGAAAAGACTGGACTGGTAGATGAGGGTCAAGCAGTGGATATTGTCTACCAGTACTTCAGTCTTTAGGCGCTGGATGATGAGAGATTGTCACAGAGAAGCTGATGAAGTATGGGCTGGATGAGCAGGCAGTGAAGTGAAACAGAAAATTGCCTGAATGGCTGAGCCTAGGGAGTGGTGACTAATGGCACAAAGTCTAGTTGGAGGCCAGTAATTAGCAGTGTACCCTTAGGGGCAATACTGGGTCCAATCTTGTTCAACATCACTGATAAGGGTGATGGGACAGAGTGCAGATAACATTGAACTGGGAGGAGAGCTGATACTCCAGGGACCATGACAAGCTGGAGAAATGGGCTAACAGGAACCTTGAAGCTCAACAAGGGGAAATGTAAAGTCCTGCACCTTGTGGAGGAACAACCCCATCTACTAGTACAGGCTATGGACTACCTAGCTGGAAAGCAGCTTTGAAGAAAAGGCCCTGGGGAATACTAAGCTGACCGTGAGCCAGCAATGTGGCTGTGCTGCAAAGATGAATGGCATCCTGGGCTGCATTAAGCAAAGCATTGCTCATAGGTCAAGGGAGGTGATCCTTCCACTCTCCTTAGCACTGGTGAGCCTACACCTGGTGCAGTGCCCACTTCTGGGCTCCTCGGTACAAGAGACATAAGCCTACTGGAGAGACCCCAATGAAGGGCTACACAGATTAAGGGACTGGAGCATCAATCTCAAAAGAGGAAAGGCTGAATGAGCTGGGACTCTTCAGCCTGGAAAGGAGAAGGCTTAGATGTGATCTTATGTAAGGAAGTTCTTTACCATGAGGGTGGTAGAACACTGGAACAGGTTGCCCAAGGAGGTGGTTGAGGCCCCATCCCTGGAGACATTCAAGGTGAGACTTGACGTGGCTCTAAGCAACCTGCTCTAGTTGAAGATGTCCCTGCTCTCAGCAGGGGGGTTGGACTAGGTGACCTCTAGAGGTCCCTTCCAACCCAGACTTTTCTATGATTCTATGATATTTTCAATATCTGTTTAAAAAGATCTGAAGGGAAGGTGTTAAGAAGATGGAGCCAGGCTCTTTTCAGTGATCCCTGGGGACAGGCCTGGAAGCAATGGGCGCAAACTGAAACACAGGAGGTTCCCTCTGAAGATCAGGAAATACTTTTTTACTGTGAAGGTGACTGTGTGCTGGCACAAGTTGCCCAGTGAGGTTGTGACATCTCCATCCTTGGAGACATTCAAAAGCTGTCTGGACATGGTCCTGGGCAGCCTGCTATAAATGACCCTGTCATAATTGGGGTGGGGAGGGAGTGGACCAGATGATCTCCAGTGGTCCCTCCAAACCTCAACCCTTCTGTGATTTCTCCTGTTACTGCCACAGGGCTTTGTGATGGCAAAACTAGAATTGTTGTGGTTTAACCCCAGCCTAAGAAGGCAAATTAGCTCTATCCTAGCTGAAACCAGGAAACATGTATTAAACATTACTGTGGTATTTCACATTTTGTTTTCACTTCAAATTTTTGACAGCATCAGAAGAGCAAATTTGTAGAGTGCTACCTTGAGACACTACTCTAATGAGAATATGCTCATTACAGATGGAGCTGTCTGAGCCCATTAGTTGTACAGAGAAGAGTGTGTCTGAAAACCAGTCCTTAGAGTGTTAAAAAACCCTTTGCCTGATTACAGCACAAGCTGCGAGACTGACACAGAGGTGTAGCCTTACAAGTGATGTGCTATAGATGGCCACCTTGCATCAAATGGGCAGCCACTCAGCAGCCCTAGTGGTTTGGTCTTTGTTAGAAGAGTTAATGGGCTCAACCCTATGGTATTATACATGTAATTTTAATTAATTCAGCAGCTGGAAGGGGGGTTTACATTATGTGTAGCTAACTTAGCATGCTGGCTGTGCACAGACTCATCCTAAAAAATAGAGGTGGCCATATTGTCAATGGTACAGTGAGTTTAATTTGGGGCTGACGTGCAGGCTCAGTGTCAGCAACTGGCACTAAGTCAGAAAAATCTACTTCACTCAGAAGCAAAATTATAAAACATTATCTCTCTTAATTTCATATCATTGTGATCCAAAATTTTTCTAAAGAGGAAGGAAACAATATTTGGGTCTTATCTTCTGTTGAAGATTTCTTTTGTTTACAAGTATTGATGAAATAATCCCCACAGTAAATAAAAGATGTGTTCATTTCTTTGAGGAAAGTGAAGCAACTAACAGCATAATGATATATTTAAGATCCATTTAGAAATACAGATAAGACCTTTCCACTAGCTACAAGCCCTCCTTTTCTGAAAGCAACTTGAGAAAATAACATCTGGATTAGGAGCCAAGAAATTCATCTATTAAGCAAAGTTTGTAGCACAGAAGCAGACAAGGTTTGAATGCTGATAATAAGCTAATCAGTGAATCTCCATTTATCCTGATCTTTGATGTGTTAAAACAATTGATACGAAGTTTCTGATTAAAGTGAGCATTTCAGCAGGTACTTATTAATCAAGCATATTCTTTACTAAGCTTGAACAAATGTTCTGCTCATATGCAGTTAACATAGTTTCTGTTAAAAACAACGTATAAGCCTTAAATCAGGATACTGTTGAAGATATAACTAAATAACATGTAGGGCCATCTGAAAGAAACCTTATGAGCAACTGGTTATTTTTATTATTATCAGAATTTAACTACAATGCTAAGGAAAAAAAAAAAAAGAGTCATTACAACCAGCTGCACCCTGAAAATGGTCACAACCAGCAGGCTGACAGTCAAATTGAGCTGTTTGGCTGAACTGCTGCAGTACTGCCATATTGCTAATGACCATTTTCCACAGCAGTCAGTTTTCTTTCTGGTGGTGTTAATTTTTCCCTTGATTCTTTCATAGGACTCTAGTTGTCTTTCAGGCTTAATACTGTATTGTAAAGTATGCTTAACAGTCTATAATGGATGTTTAAAGCATTTTTTTTCCTTTTCCATAATTTTTTATAATATGTTTAGGGGTAGAATATAGTGCATTGGATTAGAAAATGTGTTTATGTCCAGTTTGAGTATTAACTGCTCCTGGGGGTCTCAATACTTACCTGCTTCAAACCACAGATATCTCTTTGAAAGGTAGTTCTTTGCCTAATCCACCCTTTTACTCTGTGTTGGACTCAAACACCAATGCTGACAGACCCAGCAGTGCTCTTCCACAGCCAGTTGCTCTAAATTTTAGAAAAGTGGTCTTTTCCCAGTAAAGTCACAAGATAAGGATCTGCTCACATTGATGAAGGAGGATTTAGGAAAGAGGCCTGGAAAGGTTAAAAAAAAAAAAAAAAATTATTACTTTTTTTAACTATTTTAAAAGTAGAGCAGGTGCTGGAGGGATGGAGGAGAGGTCAGCCAGTGGGATGCAGAGCTACAATTCTGTGAAGAAGGTCCATGCCCCAGAAACATGCTTGGGGCTATTGCTGCTGCCTTCTTTCCTGTCCATTTTGTTGCCTGTCACTTGTATGATTTGGTGTCCCTACGTGGCTCCAAGGGCGGCTCAGGCACATACTGAATGTAGGTTCCTGCTATATGCAGACATATTTTCTTGAGGTTTTTTTTGTTTGGTTGGTTGGTTGATTGGTTGGGTTTGGTTTTTTTTTTTTCAAATGAGGACAGATGCAATCCCCAACTGGCTGTATGAGGGTCCCTACATCTATTACTCTCCCCTCAGTACTGCAAGACTGGATCAGTTAGTGCTAAAAGGGGAAATTTTCATCCTTTTAATAAATTCTTTCATGTTAAGGCCCTTAGAGCCATCCTGTGTGACATTACAGCAAGGGCTGCTGATGGCAGATTCAAGTGACACACATGCGGCTGTACCTGTTGCCATGGCCCCAGTTCTGCAGAGAGGGACTTGCTTGAATGGTTGTTCAAGGGGATGCAGTGAAGATGCAAGCTTTCTCTCTGCTGTGCTTGGGGTGGAAAAAATGTGTGACTAAATGTGGGGTGGAAAAAATATGTGACTAAATGTAGATTGGTGTCCCAAGTCTGGAATTCTGGGGAGACGAGGTCTCTAGTCAGGGTAGTAGAATGCTTAAAGGTGAAGAGGTGAAAGGACAGTGCTGCAGTGCACTGAGACCTGCAAGCAACATCTGTGGCAGTCACTAAAACATGTCAAGTCCTGTTTTCTGAGCCTAACTGACATGGTACAGTGTGCATGCATACAATTCTTCCCTTCCACCTCCCAACACCACACGGCTCAATCTAGACTCTTGATAGAAGCAGTCCCTGAGCCACAGCCATCCAGTGTCTGGACACAAGCTCTGTGTCTGGGTGTTGGCTGGTGCAGGCAAGTCATGTGCCTGGGGACCATGCAGCAGCTTTCCAGGACAGCAGCAGGGCTGAGTGCATGGCAGCCATGGATCTAGAAACTGAGGACACAAAGTTTGGGAGCAGGCAAAGCAGCCCAGAGCAGCCAGCTGCAGAAGACCAAATGAGGTGGGTTGATGATGAGAATTAAATCCCTTGTTAAGTAACTAACATCCCACTAAGAAAGTGCCTGTACTAAGACACTAAGGAATTTCGGTCGGTTGGTTTGTTTGTTTGTTTCTTACAGGGTGTTCTATTTTCATGCCACAGGTTAGCATAGCAAAGGAAAACTTTTTAGTACCTTCAACAACCCAGATGCTCTCTGGGGAAATTTTGGCATAAAGCAAATCGTTAATGCTATTATAATATGATTATCAGTAATAATGGGTAGCCAGAGTAGGTCATTATTATGCTATGCATAGGGCTTTTATTATCCATTGTATATAACTCCTGCTAAAAGGGCCCTTCTGTCCTGAAGGATTTAATGTCTAGGGCTCTTGTCCTGTAATTGGCAGGATAGAAGTGCATTTTATTATCTGTATGCAATGCCAATGCACTCAGTTGTATGGGAGCAGTGGGTCACAGGACTATGGCTCTTTTTTTTAAAAAAAAGAAAAAAGTAAATTAATATCTAATACACTTCATTTTCTTGTAAAATTGAGGCAGCTTTTCCTTTAGGAAGAGTAGAGCAGTGTAGGACAGCTCCAGTAACTCGCTGTGATTGCCAAGTGAATACTTTTGTGATGAGTCTCTGGTAAATCCCAGAAGGTCTCTGGGATATATTGTGCCTTTCCCTTAATTTAGAAATTATTATTTACTGCTGGCAACTGCGCTGAGTGCAGAGAAATGAACAACTCACCTAAAATGTCTGTAGTTTCTTCCCTCTGATGGGACAGATAAAAGTCCCTAAGGCATGGCTTTTACTATCAGTCTAAAAATCATCACTAGCAAATAACTACCAAAATTCAGTAGTACCAACTTTACTGCAGGATAAATGTCTAAGAGAAGTAATGAATTTTGTTTGTTTGTAGTGGCTCATGTTGGTGAAGATGCAGCACTATGCATTCTTTTATGCTAACAGGTCTGTGGTAGTGGGAGGGGAATCTTGTCATGTGTGGTACAGTGTTTTATTTGCTTCTGTATTTGCAATCACCATTCTCCAGACCGTCACCACAGTTTGGCACCAGCTGAATGAGGGCTCACATGGAGGGGAAAAGGGGAGTCGGGGGGACGGTACCCTTTCCGGGCTCTGAATGGTAGCCAAAAAAAAAATCACTTGTTCAACAACAGTGTTTGTAGCCCAGCCTCGTGGTCTTCCAGTCTGTTCCCTTGTTTTGCTACTGGTGTGAAAACTGCACAGTCAAGTCCCATGTGCACTGTGAGTACTTTCTTGTGTACTTCAGAATACAGAGCATATGTGCACAAGAAACACTCTTTCCCAGCTGCATAGTCAAGCAGTTTCTGAAGTGGAAGATTAGAATAAATCCTATTTATTGTCGTTGCTGTAGATAGCACCAATTAAAATAGCCCTTGGGAATTCCCATGTTTCATCACTCAAAAGTTCACTCTGACTACCTCCTTTCTTAGACTTTTAAAAGAGAGTTCCTGGTTTACCTTCTTTCCACTTCTCAAAAAGCTTGACTGGAGTAACTGCTAATTCCACTGTAATGCCGGTATCATGACAAAATGAAAATTAGCTGTGTTGGTTTTTCCATTAGTTCTGAATGTGGATAGCTTAAAACATGAGAAAACAAAGTGTGAGGAGGCAAAATAGTGTCTTTACTTGTGATAGAATTTTTTGTTAATCTGTCATGCATTGTAGGGTTTTTACTGCTCTAAAGGTGGGTAAGATGTAGCAGTACATCTTGGAGCTCTTGAATCTCTTTCTTTTAACACTGGGTATCATAAGACTTCTTTAAAACTGGCTTGCTGTCAGCTAACCTAAATTGGGGCTGTGCTTTGAGGAAACCAATTCCCCAGCAAGTGTGGGTGTAGCCTGTTGAGGGATGGCAGTTCTTCCTCTGCCCATCTGCCAGATGCCTCAGCCCCCAGCCTGCTGTATTCCCAGCAGGGAAATAATGAGCTTCAAAACAAGATAGCAAAATAGTTTAACATATTTTGAAAAAGCTAAACTATTAAACCAGCACTTTGGAAAAAGCCATCATATTGGCTATCACAGCTTAAAAAGAGCAAAAATCTTTCTATTAGCTTCTGTGCTACTTACAGGTAAGATAATAAATTATTCTAGGGGAAGTTTACCTTCCAACATGACCAGTGAAAAGTACATAAAGCAATGCACATAGCAGCTTAAAACTACATGTATTTAAAAGAAAAAGAATGAAGACTTCAGGTCAGCATGATAAACAGTTAGACTGTCCCTCTATAATCTATTCAATAAAAGTGTAGATATACAGCCAATCTCTCTTTCCTCTGAAAAATCTGTGTTGACTGCAAATTACTTCGTACTACATAGTGATGTTTCTCTTTCTATGCATATATGAAACAATATCTTCTGTCATACCAGTACTTAAATGTAGCAGTACAAATAACATCTATAGAAAATGAGATCTCAGAGTATTACTCATTCTGTGCAATATTATACTTACCCCTCTGTCTGCTTTTCTCTTTACCCCCTGTCCAGCCTGATGTGCGTAATAGCAGTGCTGCTCACTGTCTCATTTTTGCTACCAAAATATCTCCTTTTCAGTGCGAGATAGACAGAGTGTTGCTCTGCATGTGGCAGCATGGGAGGAGTAGACATTGACAGCACTATGTATGTCATGCAGAATCTGACTCATTTGAAAAAAACTGCTGAGAATATTTATCGACTTTGTTGGTAGAGTTGAGCAAGAACTGAAAAAGGTGTGCCTTCTTTAGGGATACTTATGGTGGTTTTCCTCACAACTGCAAGGGGAGGTGCAGCCCACCTGCACCTGAAGCAATGCTCCCCAGAGGTGTCCTAGTCAGGTCAGACTGAATTCTCATCCCTGCTCTACTGCCCAGCTGCACTGCTGCCTTCAGCACACCCTGCTGTCTCTCTGGCTCTGCTCTCTGTTTGTCAAGGAAGATTAATTGCACTCAGATTTTCCTTCCAGCTACCAAGATAAAAAAGGTAAAGCCAGGCATGTCTGTGAGGAATTCAGGTGCCATGTTGTTAAGAAACAGTCTTGTTGGTTTTGTGGAAGTCTTTCTTTAGCAACACACCGTCAGGCAGGAAGGTCCCTGATCTCTCATGGCCTTTCTCCATTAGGGAAACCAAGAGCATAATCTCATTAACTAATCTGCTTTGCTGCACCTTTGCCTTTTACCTACAGTGTTTTGCAGGGAAGCAATGGAACCTGTCACAGGAGAACACGGAAAAGGCTCCTGCCATCAGTGCCTGTGCAGAGGAGGAGCACAGGGATAGTCCTTATGGCCTACAAATTGGTGCAAAATGCAGAAAGGAGGACGGAAAAAAAACCAAACAAACATGCCCTGGAGACTTAAGGCATCGCTTTCTTTTTCCATGAGATTCTTCCCTGATGCTGCTTCCAGGTTTCTATGAGATAAGAGATTTTTAATGAATGTGCTCTTTCTCCTTCTCTCAGGATTTCTCTCTTGCACTTAAGAGATTCTCTGACCCGTTTAACACGAGTATAATACTGCTACTTACCTGGGTAATACTGTCTTCTGAAATTCAAACACACAGGCACAAAGATACTGTGCTATGACCACCAGTTAGAAGAAAGGGTTTCTATGCATAGCCTGGGTATGTGAAGCCTTTTTGCCCTGTCCACATGTGTTTTATGGGTGGTCACCACAGAGGTGACATGAACTCCGGGATGCCATCTGCCTGAGCACAGGAGAAAGCATTACTAATGACAGCTTAGAACTTAGTTATTCAGTACTTAGAAGCTTCTAGCACTGGTGTTTCCACAGCCTCTCTGACATATTTCAGGTCCCTTTTATTTCTGAAGGACAGTGTCCAATCTAGGCATATACCTGTAGGAGGGGCCTTACAATCCTTCAACAGGACATAAGTACTTGCAGGGTTACTTGTAGGTCTTGTTTGCCAGCCTTCTATTCATATAGTCCTGTATACTGCTCACCTACTGCAGAGCACTCTGCCACAGGGTTGTGTTCAGTTTATGGTCCACTGTAATCTCCAGAATCTTATCTCCAACACTTACTAGCTATTTGGTCCTAATGTGTACTCATGAAGTTGATGATTCCTGCAAAAGGGTAGCACTTGTCTTGACAAGTTCATCCTCATTTATTTGCAGTCTGTTTCTCCCATTCATCAACTTTAAATTCAAACCTTGCCTCTGGTATATTTGGGAGAAGGATGTAAATCAGTGATGTACTGAATATGGTGAATATGGTCACAGTAATGTCACATCCTTGGGAAAACAGTGGAAAAAAATGCAAGCAGCGGAGGACTTGGCACTTTGTACTGACTGTTCTACATTTGCAGGAGGAGGGAAAAATAGTGACTACAAACTTCATTCAAAATTTCATCCTCTTTGCACAGTCAGCTGTAGTTGAGTCCTGCTTCTGCTCCTGGCTGCCTGAGCAGCCTGAGGCTCTCCCAAGGGTGTCAGGTTGTGCTCCAGCATGCACCGTCAGCACGTGCCTCTTCTCATTGATTTGAAGTCACTACAAAGTCACTACAAAGCAAGGCCTGCTTGAAGCTAAGTGTGCATTTGTTGCTTTGTCGGATTGGGGCCTTAATCTTTAGATGAGGTGTGAATACAGGAATGCAGGTAAGATTAACTGCAACCAGATTTTTCTCCTTCCTAGTAAGATGGATAAACTATGCACTTCTTGGTTTGTACTTGTACTGGGCTGTCAGGACAAAGGAGTATGTTATAAAATTTCACCATTGGCACTTAGGCAGTAATGCATGCTTTTCATAAAGACACTCATGGTAAATATGCAGAATAAGGAGGTTGTACTTCTAAATTTTGCTCTCAGTAAAAACATTGTTTCATTAGCAGGCAGATGTGGATATTGATAACAATTCCAGTATTTAGCAGGGGCTATTTTGGCTTCTTTGTTTTGGAAACTTCTAATAGCTTAGTCTGGTTGAGCTCATTTCAGAGCTTCCCCTAACTGTGGGACCATCTGTTATCCCCATGACTTTTTTTTCTTTCCTTTATTGGTTTTACACAGGCCCTTTAGTTCATTTTAAAGTAGTGTTGTTTGGAGAAAATCATATTATAATTTGCAGTTGGCTTTTCTTTGTTTGTTTTTCCCCTGCCACTAATCATATGTAAAAAATGCCATGATGAAGAGCATTGTTGACTTTATGAGGCTTAGTGGAAGCACGGTGTGTGGGGATTTTCTTCAAAGCTGGAAGGTTTCTGCAGGTAAGCTTGTAAAACCTGTGGAAGAGGGTAAAGATTACAAGCCTTTACTGCCATCCTATGTGACCTCCAGTATTTTTTTTCAATTAGAACAGCTAAAAATACCAAGACTCTTATACTGTTGACCTTTTATGCATAGATGCACATAATTTCATACATACATATATATGTATATATGTACTGTTGACCTTTTAAATAATACAGAAATAATATATGATTTATAAATATATAATAAATATGTGTATCGTGTATATATATAAAAAAAATCTGTCTCATTTCCTTGGGGATTTTCTCTTTCATTTAAAAGTCTCTGGCTTTCAATGCAGGTTGGAAGATAATGGGTCATGAGTGAGGCTGGAGAAGCATAAAGGAAGCAAAGAGATAGTAGAAAACTTCTAAAAGCCTCTTGAAATATCTCCAGACAGAGGAACCTTAAGGCCTTTTTTTTTATTTCTGAAAATTGTTTTGTTGTTTTTTTGATAATGTCAGGTTCTGAGCAACTGTTAGAAAATTCTGGACTGGGGAATTGCTACTGTGGGAAAGATTTTTAGATACAGTAGTTCAGAAACAGAAGAACAATGCCAAGCTGAAGGAACCTTGCTTCCACTGTCACTTTGTCATAACGAACAGAGACCTGTGAAATCCTCTGGGCTTTAAACAATTCACATCTCAGACTGAGGGGAAAAATAGTCAAGGAATAGCTGACAAGTTCTAATATCCTCTGTGTTGTCTGAAATAGTGTTGCAATAGGCCAAATTATTGACAAGCACAGTCACAATCTTAATCTGAGATATTAACTTCCAAAGCACAAGAAGTCCACTTGTTAGCTTCAGGAAATGGATTTTTTTCAGAATTGCTTGTGGCATGTTACTGCTGTGGGATTTGCCCAGGCATAGTCGTTCTGCCTGTCCTGTGGTGCCTTCAGTCTGAGATTGGCTCAAGCTTTTCCAATTGAAATCTTCTCATGTCTCTACTTCATAGCCTCAGAGATGAAAAATGCAGGCAAAATGCAAATGTCAACCTGGAAGCATTTCCATTTTGGCTGGGAGTAGGGTACTGCATGGCTTGGGCTGGCTGGGGAGCCCCTCAGCAGTGGGCTTGGGAGGGCTGCTATGTCTCCTGCCCATTCTCTTACAGCTCGACCCTAGGTACCTGCCTGCAGCCCTGGCCTCTGCCATCCTTGTCTACTCCTGAAGCCTGTGTGGGATCCCCAGCAGGGTGGGAGAGTGAGAGGAGGCCACTAAGCTGCTGGTAGAATAGGGATGGTTTCCAGCATCCCTTGTAAGGTCAGGAAAGAAAACCCCCAAATAAAATGGGAAAAGGCAGGGTGAAGGACCTGCTCCAAGTTTACGCCGGGAGGAGTTTGAGGGCTGCCCCTGGTAATATCAAGACACCAGACCCCTCCAGAAGCTAAGGAAAGGGATTGTGCAGCTGTTTCATTAGTGAAATATCACTGCATCCGTGTTGTGGTGCCTTTCCCAAGCAGCGAGGCATAAGATCCCCTGCCACTGCCTGCAGCAGCCAGACAAAGAGCCAGAGTCACAAGATGAAGCCATGGACATTTTGTCTGAGGAAAAGGAGGACCTCGGTGTGACCTGTGCCAGCAGCCGGTGCTGAGGAGCTTCACTGCAGTTTTCACAGCCCCACCTGGTGCCCGGCCGTGGCAAGGGAAGAGTTTCCAGAGCTATTCCCATCTCAAAACCTCCTTCTGCTTTTCACTCTGTGTTTGACACAAACAGCTTCTCTGTGAAAGCCTCCTGAGCTGCTTGGCAAGTACAACCACTCCCTGCCCAGGGTAGCTTTGCCCATTTCCAGGAGCAGTAATGCAGTACCAGATGCTTTTTAGCTTTGCAGCTGCTGTAGGCAGCTGAGATTTCTGAGAATGGATAGATTGGCATTTGGCTCTTATGCAAAGTATCACTTACTGGGGTAAACTGGTGGTAGCCTTCTTGTTTATCAGCTTGACCAGGCCATGAGCAGCAACAAACCTTAGGTGCAACCCGAAGTGTTCTTTTGCACCATAGGGTGACGTGGTAAAAAAACCACACTGACCTAGTTCATCAGGCTTGCTCTCTACAAGCAAGAGGAGACACAGCTAAGGCTTCTAAGGCTTTCTTTAGTAACTTGTCTTTACAACTTGCTGCACTGCTGCCCCTAAAGATCCCAGGGGGAGGAGACAGAGGAGGTAGCCAAGAAGCTCTTTGTTTCCTGCCCTGCAGCTGCTGCTTTGGGTCATTGTCCATGAGCAATCCCACAAGGAGCCAGGGGAAGCCCAGGTACAAGGGAATGGGATCTTGAACCTTCACCTCTGGGGTTTATGTCTGCAGCCAAAAAATAAAGCCTAGTTTGCGGGATCTCACATTCTTTAGTGACACAGCAGCAGCTGCTTTTTTCCAATACTGAGTGAGGAACTGCAAGAGCAGTGAAGATGCTACTATACTTTGCATGAGCATCTGGTTTAAGTCAGTGTTTTCTACCCGAGTTCTCTTCTGTTTCCTATGTAGCCACCTACAGCTTGGGAAAAGCTAGACAGAGTTAAGGCACCTGATTTCCCTGGTTGCATCTCCATTCCTGTAAGACAACTAAATCGTTACTTTAGCAAGAAGGGAGTCCTCGCTAGGTTTGAGATGGGAGGTATAGCTTGCAGAACAGCTCCAAATCTTCCAGAGGCAGCCAGAGATTTTCAGAAGGAGCCCTTCCAGCCATGGGTTCTTGCTTACCCTGCTCGTAATCACGGCTGTACCCATTAGATCTCTGCCGCTCGAGCCAGGAATAGACCAGAGTAATCTGGGTGCCTGGCAGCCTTACAGATAGTGTTGTAATTCACAGCCATGTGTGTGTCCGCTTAATTCAGCTCATTCTGCCAGGGCATTGCCATGTGCAATATGTATGGGTATGATTTGCTGCCTACCTGCCCAGGCACTGCTGTTCTCCATGCCTGCTGCAGAAATGAGAGGCTGCAGCACCATGTGTGGACATTTGGCTACAAATCTGGCTTTTCCTATATTTGAGCTGCAGCTTAAATGATGTAGTGTTAAAAGCAGCTCTTTTAACACAGCTTATGACTGTGTGTAAGTGTTAGGTGGACCCTGGATTGCTAATTGACATACTTTTGCTTTGCCAACAGCTTTTTGCTGATGCGGATGGAGCTGTTGTCCTATTACTATTCCTATATAGTTTCTGCTGTGGTGAGCGAGACAGATACTTGAGGTGACACAGTGCATTGCACAGTGTGTTTGACAGGCATGAAGAACAGCATGTGTGAAGTTCTGCCTGAGTGTCTGGAAAGTGGAATAATCAATTGTTGAAATACCCTTACTCTTCATGCACATTCACAGAGAAGTGTGTGCTGGGGTGCAAGATGCACCTGGTGACGTGCATGAGCATGGCTGTTTTTCCTTTTTGTCTACAGGTGGGCACTGCTTCCTTTGCAAGGCTGTGTCTTGTGAGAGGCAAAGAGTGTGGTGGGGGATGCGCAGCAGGATGGTTCAGAACTGCAAAAATAACAAGAGGCCAAGCAAAAGAGGGGAACATTTCTTCTTTGGAGGTAATACTGTAACAGTACAGTGGAGCAGTTTCTGCTTTTCAGTGAAGGTTTAGAGTATCGGTGAACAGAATTAGGACTTGGGACCATGCAGCTGCTGACATGATGAGTGGAGATACTGAACAGGTGGGGATGAGCGCAAAACTATGTATCTGACTGGAGAGGAAATGGGGGAAAGCCTGCAAAGAAGTAACAGAGGGTGGAAAGAAGGCTGCACAAAGAAACAGAAAGATGATGAGACCACAGTCTGTGTGCTGAGCACAGTACTTAAACTGCAAACTCATAATGACTTGTGTGTTTGCATTTGTGGAGTCAAGAGAAACTGGCCAGGACGTGGAGGTTGACACTAATTCAGGCATGCACAAGTGTCTGAGGACTATTTCTGACCTTAGGCAAGCAGCACTTCTGGTTTGTGTCTCAGCTGAGAGATAAGCTTCCAAACTTGGCACTAGTGTGATACAGTTTTTGTGCTGAGCCTGACGAAATCCCATCACTGATGAGCTCAGCAAATATGGTAATCTTGAATGAGTCCCTGTGAGAGCTAAAGCCACACTGTTTTCCCCACTGGCAATTACTGAGTGGATTGCTGTTTTTTCCTTGCACACGTTTTCTCTTTCTCCCTGCCCCCATGTTCTCAGGAAGCCTGAGATGGTGCAACCATCTAAGCATACACCAATCTCTTCAAAGGGCATCCGTAATCCCCTGTACTAATCCTTCTGAAAGAGGAAGGATGCTTGTAGGCAGCACTTGCAAATCCACACCCAGAATATTAAGCTTGTTATAAAACCTGGCCTGTTGTTGCATCTGCTGATTCTTGTTTCCAAAGTAATTGATGTGGGTAAGTTTCTCCTGTGGTAGCACCTTGGGACAGATACCATTATTCACTGCACTAATAGTGCTGAACATAATAGGGCACATTTTCAAAGCAACCTCTAAAGCTGTACAAGCCTGCAGATACAGCAAATAGCTGGTGTCTTGATCCATACATCTGGGCCTCAACTGCTGGCCCCATACAGGCAAAGATCCCTTGGGGACTGGGGCATACACAGGGACCCCAACAGAAGAGCTGGTTACCTGTAGCAGCACAAAGTGGGGCACACTTAGGACATGCCCACATAGCAAATGCAAGGGGAACTTTAGCACTGACTGACACGTGCAGTTGGGGCTATGTGCAATCCAGAGTACCTGTGGGTATTGCCAGAAGGAGTGCATGTTTATACTGCATTATGCCTGGTGTCAGGCTGCCTCTTCAGCCATCAGCTGGCTGACCTTGGTGGTGGCTTTGCAGCCTGCTCAGCAGAGAGCAGCAGCTTGCAGCATGATGCAGGGCTCTATGCACTGTGGGCTCTCTTGCTCAGCCTGCACTCACTAGCCGGGAGCTATTTCCAGGTAAAACAACACTGCTCAGCAGCTAAAGCAGCACCCAAGCTCCCAGCTGGGACATGTTACACAGCCTCATGTCAAGCACAGAGATGTAAAGACTCCCCAAGAAGACTGATACACAGAAACAGCAAGCAGATGAGTAAATTCTTATCTCTTAAGCAGGCATCAATAACGTGCTTTTAAAAGAAAATTGCAAGCTCCTCTGTACTTCCTGGTGAAGAGCACAAGTAGCCCTGTGCTGGAAGGGTCTCTGCACCTGTGGCACACAGGGCACTGGCACAGGTAAGCACAAGCACGGGCTAATTCACTAGCCAGAAGTTTTCAGCTTCCACAGTTACAGAGTCTTGACCTCATTTTAGTTCAGTTGGTTTCCATCTTGGCAGTATTTGTGACAAAGTGTGGAAGAAGCTTTCGTGTTTTACAGGGATTATGCTTAATCACAATGGGTGTTAGGTAAATAAACATGCTGAAAGCAGAAGCCAGACTGTGCTCATCGGGGCATTAACAATGCTGGGGGAAAAGGCAGATAAGGAACCTTGTGTCTGAGCAGGTGGCAGGTACTGCCCAGTCAGAAAGCTCTGAGCAAAGGAAGGGCAGCGGGATCTGGCAAAGGATCACGGATCACAGTGCAGCAACTGTAAAGGTGTAGGGTTTAAACAGAAAAACCCGTGCAAGCTTAAACCCGTGGACAGTAAAACTTCAGCTTGCAAGAGAATGCCGGATTTAGTTTGGCTGTTGGATGGTGAATTCCTAGCTCTGTCAAGTGAGAGTTTTTTCCATCAATATTCCTGCAGCAATAGGTCTTGTTGCTATATTTAAGCACAGATGATTATGTAACTTCCATACAAATCTGTCACGTGGAAGCAACACCAAGCTTTAAATTGCTTTATCCTTAAAGATAAGGGTGATAGCAACCTGATAAATTTATCTAAATTTGATTAATCCATGAGACATTACATGAAGATACAGAAAGAGGAATCAATAAGGCACTAATAGATGCTAGAGTTGCCACTGGTGAATCAACTCCAAAGTGTCCAGTGTACTGTAGTTTGTAAAATACACCTTAGGCTGTAACTGTGCACTGGACCAAGCTATGAAAGAATAGGCATCAAGATGCAGGAGCTAAGGACTTGCAGCAGGCTCTGAGTGTTATACAGCTGAAGTAATAAATTGGCTGCATTCCCCTAGCGGAGAAATCGGTGAGGTCTGAGCAGTCTCTGATTTCCCTGGTTGCCATCAGCACCTGTGCTGCTCCACACCAGTGCTTTGGGATGAGCTGGAAGGGCAACAAAGCTAGAACTCAGAGAGCAAATGATGCAAACTAAACTCTGCTCAGGGGTCTGGTGGATGGAATCTTGAAAAATCTGCCTATGCCATGAAGACTATTTTTATAAATTGATTCATGTGTGCTGGAGAAAGTCACCTTGTGCCCCTGTAGATAACAAAGCTGACTCAGCACTACAGATTTCGAGTGTGGCACCTTAGCTGAAGCCTTAGATTAGCAGGGAGGAATAGCAGCAATGACAAAAAATTAAAATTCAAGTGTCTGTGTGCTTCATCTTTACAAAATCTCTCTAGTTCAGTAGCTTTTGCTGAGTGGTGCTCACACTATTACCCTGGACACCATGTCTCATTCCCTGGAGAAAATGAGTTTGACACATGGACTCTAAAGGCAAGGGAGAAGCAGCAGCACCGCTACAAAGACAAACTAGTGGAGCTGCTCTGAGATGAGTATGGTCAGTCTTACCACGGGGGGTGTCAGGACCCCCTGCCTCCCTATTTAACATGCCCTGTTTTTGCAGTCCAAACAGTGAGTGCTAATGAAGCAGTTGCAGTTGAAGCCCCCCAGGGATGAGGCAGTTTCTGCACAGCGTATGCCCTGGGGGAGTGATCCCCTGCTGCAGGACAGCCTGGTCTGCTAGGCACTGGCTGTGTACTCCATAGCCTTTGCTAGGCTAGATGTGGAGAACTTGCTGGCAACTTTGCCAAGTATGTTGGGGCAGAACCCAGCAAAATGTCACGGTTGCAGGTTGAAAGCTGTCTTTTCTGCCTGCCAGGCCTGCATGGGCTGTCTTAGGCCATAAGCCATGTTGCTTCTATTTTGGTTTTTGGGTAGTCCCAAGAGGGTTTTTTTGTCCTTCAGCTTGCTTTCCCCTCCTCCCTGACCCTTTTCCTGACCAGAAATGTGCATGCCAAACATGTAAGGCCTGAGATAGCTGTTATAAAGTCTATTTTATTTATCTTTACTAGAAGCATGTTTAAAAATATTAATAACTTGAGCTTTCACTTTTCTTTTTTTTTTTCCAGGTGGAACTGTGAACAAAATACAGCTCTAAATAATACCTTGTACCTAATAGATGGAATGCTAAACACAAAAACTGCTTTCCACTTCAGAGAAATAAGTCCTTTCTATTCAAGGAGTCAGTATACTTCTAAATATGTAAGTCGCTGCACAAAGCCTGCAAGGTTTTGCTTTCAGGGAAGGAAAAAAAAACTGGGTGTGGGTGAGGGATGCTCCTCCCCGTGTGATCCATGTGGGGAAGGGTTTTGTCGCTGAGGGTGAGCCTTCCACTCCTAGTGGACACCTGTTGGGAAGGTTGGGACCACAGTGTGATTTCAGCAAGGTTTCAGACTGGCACTCCAGGAGTGTACTAAGTGTCTTTATGGGTTGGAATCACTGAACTGGTGTGAAGGTTCCTGCCTCAGGGTACGGTCCCAAGCTAGGTGGCCCCTGATGTGCCAACAGCTGTATTAACTAACAGTATAAATTCCATCTGGAGGAGGGCACAAGGTGGTATATTTAAGGAGCTCTCCAGGAGTGCTGTATGGTCTTTATGTTGGCATAATGTATATGCCATTTCCCTGTTGTACCTTCTGCTTATCCTGTAGTTTAGGACTGTTCTGCTGCACTGTGAGGATATTTGGGGCTGCTTCCCACAGAGACTTTATCCAGAGGTCAATATTGCCCAGAAGGAACCTCTGGAAAAACAGCACACTGCTGGCATGCTCAGCCTTGCAGCTCTGCAAAGGGGCCAGGCCAAACTCAGGTACCAGGGCTCTGGGAAAATGAAGCTGTGGAGATTCCTCTCTCCTTCTTAGGAGGGACCACAGAGACATGGGAGGTACATTATTAATTAACCACATTGTTTGAAGACAAAGTCACAACATTGTTAAAATGCAGCCAGCATGGTGCTATGGTACAGAAGAAAACGGTATGCCACAGACTGGAGACAACCAGCCGGGAAAGATGATATAACTCTAAGTCTGTGGTGATCACGCTCCTTATCTGAGGGGAAACCAACTTAAGTGTGCCATTGCCTGGAAGGAAGAGTGGTGCTGTGAACTTTTTTAAGCTGACAGCCTTTGTCTCCTAGCAGTTTGCTCCTGGAAAGTTTGAGGCCAGAATACATAGAGGCAAAGTGGCTTATGGAAGGATCTTACCCCTGCTTCATACTATCTTCCTGTACTCTCATTGATTTTCTTGTAAACCTATTTCAGAGGCTTAATCTTAGTCCTTTGTTGCAGGTCTCACTGTGGTCTGTGCTAATGCATCCATGAGACTTAGTTTTCAGGACCCTGAAGGTTTCTGTTCCTCTCTAGAGCCCAAGTACCATGGGTACATCTCTCTAGGTCCCAGTGACCTAGATGCCATCTGCTGAGCACTTGATCTCCGCATGGCAGCCTTATTTTGATTAGTCAAGGTATGTGTCTGCTGCCCAAGGTGGGGGAGCTGTAACGGTACCTGGGTGTTGGGAGGAAAGATTTCCTAGCACGAGCTGCCCCTAAACTGATCTGCTCTATCACAGGATGGAGGCTCCTCCCAGAGCTCTAGGAAATAAAACATTCAACTTGGTGGTTTGTTTCTCAGGTATTTCCCCAAATCCATAAAGGCCAGGAAAAAAAAGGACAGTACTTTTGAATGTTTTCATGATCCCAGGAACTGCTTTTTTTTTTTAATGGAAAAGAAACCCCTAGGATAATTTTTAATCATTAAAAATGTTGCTGTTTAATAGAGCAAAACATCTATTCTGACCATGATTCTTAAGTATAAACTTAATTTATATGTAAAAAAAAAAATCAAAATGTTGTTTGATCTTTACTCTTAAAAAAATCTTGCTTGGGTACTTTGTTCAACTTTTCAGAATTTTGAAGGAATGGTATTCTCTGGTGGAGATTGTCAGAACAATTTTGCCTAGCTGCTCTTATTCTTCTGATAAAATATGCTAATATTAGCAATCATACTCTAGCACAGCACAGACAAAACACAAAAGGCAGCTGTAAAGTCTTCACCATACAGATTCTATACCATGTGAAGTCAAAGATCCTCAGGAAAACTTAGCTGGAGATGGCAAATCTCTCAAAGGGCTGAAATCCCACTTGAATCTCAGACTGAGTGTGCAGGAGAAAGGACTGTAATCTGCTAATGAAAGCAGATGTACAGGAGTCATTGTGGCAGCTACTCTGTCATGCTGCTCCCGTGTTGTTAAACCCGCTCTTCTAGTCATATGTGCTTTTCTCATAGATGACAAAAATAGGCAAGCACAAACACCAATCATGTGAAACCGATTCCCGAGGATGACCATTCTTTCCTCATCCTGCGTTACAGTCTTACGGAGTCCTAACGCTCCCTCAGCCTCTAGGGGAAAGCCCTCATCATTTTGGCCACGCGATGGGTGTCAGGACGCCCGGGGCACCCTGCAGCTCCCCACCCGTACTGATGCCTGTGCTGCATGTGCACAGGAGCGGTGCTGGCGATCAGCACACATCCCGGCCCTGCACCGCTTGCCGTGCTCCTGGCAGATCCCCTCACGTAGCATGTGGCGAGGGGCTGCCGTCTCGCACCATGTTCCTCCTGTTGCAAGAGGGAAAAAGGCATCAGGCTTGATGGCGTCGGGAAGGCTCGTGTTCCTCCGGCCCCGTCGCTAACAGGCAGGTGTTCTGGGGGGCTGGCCTCGCTTCGAAGCGCCCAGTCAGGCACGAGCCACGCTCAGAAAAGAAACCGGCTCCTGCTAAAGCTGTGAGCGGTTCAGGCCTGGGCGAGTCCAGCGAGGAAGCCGGCTGCCCTCAACCTCTGGTTTGCTCCTTTATAGCAAAAAGCCCAACAAGGTGCGTGGAAGTACCAGCGCCCTCACGGAAAAACCGCTTGCTGCCAGACTCCTCTTCCCCAGAGACGCCCACCGCGCTGAGGCTCGGGATCCGACCCGGGGTTGCCGGCTGCAGGCGCTGTCCTCGAGCCGCCGGCCCATCCCCGAGCTCGCCGGGCAACCCGGTGCTCTTCAGGCCTCGGCCCCACACACGGCTGCGCCCGCTACCCCTCAGAGATGGGGCGCGTTCCCGGAGTACGCCTTCGGGCACCGCGGCGCACCACCTCCCCCGAGCTCTACGGGAACCCAACTCCGTGGAGGCTGCTCCCCCCGTACCCGGAGAGGTCGGCGAGACCCGCGGCCCCCCAGCACCGCCGTTGCCCCCTCCCGCCAGCAGGCGGCGACCTCTCCGCTTCCCGCCGCGGGATCTAAGTGACGGTGGAATGCCAGAATGACTCCTGCCCGGAGGTGACGGCGGACGGACAGCGCGCCCCGCGCCGCCTTCCCGCCCTGGTTCTTCCTCCGGTTTCCCGCTGCGACGACGCTGCTACGACCCTTCCCCGTCCTAGGAAGGAACGGAACTGCTGCGTGTCCTTGCCCCGGAAACGGCCACCGGGCAAGATGGCGCTGCACCTCCCCTGTCCTCTATAGCAGGAGAGCCCACAATAAAGATGGCGCCGGCCCCGCCCTCCCGCCGGTCACGTGGTCTCCGTGTGCATCGGCGCGCACTGCAATGGCTGCGCCCTGTGCTGTGTGGCTTGGGGACCCGGTAAGGTGGTGGTAATGGCGGCTTCGTTATGGGGAGCGGGGCGGCGAGAGTGGTGGTGTGCGCTGAGCCGTGTCTCTGCGGCAGGTGGAGCGGGTGCCGTGCCCCTACGACGTCCATCACCGCGTCCCCCGGGCGTCGCTGGAGAGGCATGCTGCGTCCTGCCGGCTCCGCAAGATGGGCTACTCCGCCGAGGAGGAGGTGGGCGCCTGGGCCGACTCCGGGAGGGTCTCCCGGCTGGGGGTGCATGGGGCTGGCTCTTCTGCCCTGGGGGGTTGTCGCCTGCCAGGCTGAGCAGGCGGCCGCGGCCTGGGGGCGCGGGCGGGGGGTCCCCGCTGGCCGGGAGCGACTCGGCGGCCGAGCTCGGAGCTGATGTCGCTGGGGGCGGCCCCGGCCCTTGACTAAGCCGCTTGGTCCCGCAGGCTGAGATGTACGACTCCAGCTTTTTCTACGAAAACCTGAAGGTCCCCGCTGTCGCCATGGGTGAGAAGCAGCGGGCGCTTTGCCTGGCGGGGCCGTCTCCGCCCCCGGCGTGGTGTGTGCAGATGGGGCTGAGGGGAGACCCGGTGGGGGAGGCAGAGCGTGGGGCTGAGGGGACACTCCGGTGGAGGGGCAGAGGTTGTGGGGGCTGAGGGGAGATCCCCGGAGCAGGAGGAGACCCCATGGGACAGAGTCTGGGCCCTCGCAGAAGCACACCCCACTGCCTTGTCAGCTGTAAACTCTCCAAGGCCTCCGGAAACATCGGAGTGTTTCCATCACTAGGTTTGTTTTTTCACCATTGTACTTTGCCTTATTTTGCCTTACTGCATGCTTAGAAAGTGGAAAATATGGCCTTAGAATTTGGGGATGCAGTAATGGTACAGAAGAGAGTTACAAAATGCAATTCTTTTTCCATATCTCTGTAACCCAGAAACCCTTTCTTTTTCTTTTTTTTTTCTTTTTTTTTTTTTAACTCCTCTCAGTTCAAACACGGAATGGATTAAGATTATATTTTTAGTTCAGACTTTCCCTTATGCATAAACAAAACTACAATATTCTGTAACAAACTTTAAGTCTTAAAATAGAAGTTGGGGAACAAAGAATAACCGTACAAAAGCTCTGTGATATTTTTGTCTTCTCTGCAGATAAAGAGCTACAGTTTCACATTGTTAAGCAAGCTAGAGCTCAAAGTGCAAAAGAAGGCACAAGCTACAGCGAAGGTCGGTATCAAGCAGATACTGAAATGACTTCATCTGCTCTCAATTTGGAGAGCTGCTCTTGTCTCCCTCTGTTGCAGCTTCCTTCATTCCACTTAGGAACTGCTGTGAGGAATTTTTTGGATTTAGTTTTAATACTTGTTCCTTTGTGTACTTTGGAGCGTAACTGCTTTCTCTTCTTGGGGCAACTAGATAGAATTTGGGTCTGTTGTGCTCAAACCTCTAGTTCTCTTCAGTACTGGAAAATCAACACTGAAAAATTCAGGAGTTTCTTGAAACACTAGTCCTTCACTTTCCATCCCACTACCTTCACTTTCTGTCCATGTCTTCTGATACTATCTTTTGGTGCTTTGTGGCCCAAACTCTTCTAATGCTGCCTCCAGCCTTGTTATTCATGTACTAGTTGCTCATGTAATGTTTTTTATTAAGGATTAATTGCTAGACATGAGCTGTATGTGCTTGTCCACTATTCCTCAGATCAAAAGTAAATAACATGCCTGTTATCATGATGGCTTGTTTCAAGGCTGTCCTAAGAATTTGTGTAAGAAATATGCCGATGCATCTGCAGATATGATGGCCTTTGCCACTGCCTCAGCTCCATTAGTTCCTTTAATTTTTCAATGGGTTTTCTGTCCAATTTGGAAACCAGGCTAAGACAGAGATAGGCTTCTCTTGGAGAGTTCACACCAAGACAGAGCAGAGAAGTAGGGCTACCTAGAGAAACCACCACAGAGCTGCAGCATATGATTTGGAAATTACTGAAGCACCTGAAAGATACAGGATTTACTGTCTCTAGTTTGGTAAATGTATATATGCGGAAGAAAAAGTGCATTTGTTCTACTTTCCTGATAGTCAAATAGTGCTTGCTTGGGCATAGCTTTTGATGTCTTTGTTTCTTTGGCATAGCAGATAGAACCTTAACAGACTCTTACTTGGGGAGGAACTTTAATGTGTTTGGAGCATGTTGGGTGTGTTTCCTCTGGAGGGAAGTGGTAACTAACTCATGAATTTGACACAAGCACATCCAAGTAGAGAAGAAATAGATCAACACCTTATCAAGTGCATTGCAAATATACACCAGCGAGCCACTAGATGCCAGCGTTTGCAGTTTCCACCGCAAGCTTGCATTTCTCTGAAGATAACACTAAAACTCAGTTGGGGTGGTTTTCATTGTGGCATCGTGGCCTATTTTACTGTCTTGGAATTGTTTCATTTAAATTCTTCAGCAACAGAAACAAATGGAAGACGTTTCATTGTAAATTCCCTTTTGACTAGCTGTATCAAAGAAAGTAATTTTCTGTCTGTTTTTATAACATTCTAACCATCTTTAGAATATCAGAATAGCTATATAATAGGACAAGGAAGCTGGCCTTAATCACAAGTAGTGAAATTACTGTAAAACAACAAGCACATAACTGTTAGGGCACATTTATTGGCTTCTGTGACCCTGTAACAACAGTACATTTTAAAAATGAAGACTGGAATTTTATGTTTAAATCTGTTGGTTTGGATTAGAAAAGTTCTCTTTCCAGCTTCAAGGTTGGTAATGAGGAAATCTTGTGGTTTAGGTTTGTTGGTTTAGAGTTATTGAGGCTCCTCTTCCTCCTCTTTGGTGTCTTTAGTGAAATCAGGGTGTGAGATTGCCTGGCTTCTGTTAACTGCTGAATAATCTAAAGAAGCAGTAGCTTTGCTGTTGTGAAGGCTTCTGTGTACACCTTGTTTTATGTGTTGGCTGTCTTCTCTGCCTGAAAATGTTTGTATGTGTTTGTCTCCTGTGCCTTGCAGGGAGAAGGTTGTGTTGGGGAGAGGAGGATTGATGGTGGTCAGGTCAGCAGTTGCTGGGAATTTGAATGTTCTCAAGAGAAATGTTTTTTTGCAGCCAATAGCCTAGAATATTGATTCCTGTATCTTTAGGGAAGTCACTTTGCTGCTGTTACAATGGATTTGATAATGGATTTATTGTTGGTTTGGATGATACATGTTTTAACTGGGGAATGGCAAGAATGAGTACTGGGCTGATTGTTGAGGGAAAGAAGAGTGTCCAGGCAGTGTGTTTGTTTTCGAAACTTTAGTTATCTGACATAACCTGGAGCATTTTGAAAGTGCCTTTGTAGCCCTTTTAGCTGTAAATGCCTGTGGCACTTCTCAGTGGAGAAAGTGTGCAGTGAGTGAGAGTGATCGGTGTGAGACTGATTTGCACAGTGCCCCACTATTTGTCTCCTAGAAGCTTTAATTCTTCTTGGCAGAACAACAGGTATTTTACAGACAGTACTTTAGAGAAAATGTTAGGAGTAAGACAAAACAAGAAGTTAGAGCTGCAGTCTGCTCACTCTTACTTTAGCTTGTAAGCCAAGAGCTGAAATAGATGGGAAAAATCTAATCCCTTCAAAGCACCTGAAAATCTGTAACTAACAGTGTAAGCAGTCGAGAGAGGTGGGGCTGGGGATGGGTTGGTTTGTTTTGGTTTTTTTTTCCTTTGAGGAATTTTTGTCCTTTCAAGTTAAGAAGGATGAAACTTCTTACAGATACATAGGGGAAAGATGAAAACAGCATGGGTATTTACTGCATTGTTGAGCCTCTTGGCATATAATTATGCTGTTTTACTAAGAACAGCTGTCTGTTCAATCTCCAGGATCTTACTCATTACTGCCTGTAGAAGTTCCTCAAAATCACAAGCGTTTTACCTGTGACCTGACTCAAGCTGATCGCCTTGCTCTTTATGATTATGTTGTTGAGGAAACAAAGAAACAGAGGTCTAGATCCCAAGTAACGGAAAATGACAGCGACCTCTTTGTGGATTTAGCAGCAAAAATCACCCAAGGTTTGAAGAATGATCTGTTGTTGAATTTATGGCTCAGAACTTTCAGCAAAACTCATCTAACTATACAAAGTTAAAGACAAACAGAATTGCTTGTGCTATTTTTATTGTGAAAAGCATACTGTTCTTAAAAGCCACAACAAAGACCTATTATCAGAAAACATTAGTTTGGTATCCTTTATATTGTTTTCCTTCTGAGAAAGCCTCAGTGCTCTACTCTTGGCACATGTATTGTGTATATTTTAGTGGATGGAACTTTTGCCTTTGTTGCAACTGATTTCAAGTTGCTTAATATTGCCAACATACTGCATGGCTTGGAACAGTATTTGCTGTAAGAGATGGTGAGATTAAAGATCAATTAAGAGTGAAAACTGAACAGGAAAGGTTGGCAATAATAATCTGATGGAGCTCTTGAGCAATATACAAGTGGGTGTATTGGACTGAAGCCTATAGTTACACTTTGTAACTATGCCAAGAGAAACAGAAGTTGGCCCTACTATGCCTAGAAGATGGTAGATAGTACTTGTCCTCTATGCAGGTAAATGTTGTACAGAATCTGGCTTTCTCAACCTTTGTTTCTTACTGTAATACTGGCTTTGTAAACATGGCCTGTATTTTGTAGGCATTTGACCAAATCACAAGCACATATATTGATTTGAATTGTTGTTAGATCACGTAACAATAGGTGGTAATAATAATTAAGGTCACATACCAGTGTGTAGTAGGTGACTCTTTAGTCTTGTGTAAACAGTTAACAAGAAGGCTGGAGAGGAAATGTATGCTAAATTCATAGTAGTTACTAAATACTGGAGAGACTTCAGAAAGAACACAATATTTTACATTTCCGACTTTCCTTACTAAAGCACCAGACTTGCATACCTGCAGGTGCTAACGTCCTGCTAATGACCATTTGTTTTACTTCCAATTTTTTGCTAGATGATAGTCAGAAAGGTCCAAAGTCCCATCTTGAAATTCTGGCTGAAATGCGAGACTACAAAAGGCGGCGGCAGTCATACAGGGCTAAGAATGTTCATATAACAAAGAAGTCGTACACTGAGGTGAGATCTGAAAATAGTTCTTTTGCACAAAAGTGCTTATTGTATATCACCATAAACAATGGTATACAATTTCAGACAAAGGAAATGTCTCTCTCCACTTCTTGTACCCTGCCTTATCAGAGTTGCACACTATAATCTTCTTTTGGTTTTTGGGTTGTCATAGCAAGTTACAAATAACAGGAGCGTTTCCGACTATTAAATTTTGAATGTGAAAATACCAGCAAGATATAGCTGACTATTGTAAAATGGTGCTATTTAAATTTCTACTGAAATACATATTTCTGTAAATAAGACTTTCCATTAAGACATCCAGTGTAGGACGTTTGGGGTGGGAAGTTTTGGTTGTGTGGTTTTGGTTTTTTGAGATGTTTACCTTCAGCTGTCTAGTTGGTAGATCAGGCCACTAACACAACATGCTGTTCTTCTTGTTTGTTTCTAATATATCTTAATCTCCAGGTGATCAGAGATGTTATTGGTGTGCATATGGAAGAACTCAGCAATCACTGGCAGGAGGAGAATAGGTTGGATAATGCAGAGATATGTGAAGGAGGGAAGTCAAAACCTTCAGGAAGGTACGTCACAGTTGGCAAACTCCTTAGCGATGTCAGCAGCCTGATAGCCTGTAGGGTTATAAGATTACCTCTTTCTAATAGGACATACAGCAACCTTGGCTGAGATGTTCACAGTTTATTTCATGCTAATTTTATTAAGCTCTTGTTTGAGAAGTTCTGTCTGCGTGAAGGATGGGGAAAAAATTAATGATTAGTTTTCTTTCAGGGGTAAGGAAGTAAACTGCAAGTGATCCAGGTAGTCCCTGGCAAAGCTGGGGACAGGAGGACACTTGAAAACACAAGGACACAAATTATTCCCCTTCCTTACCATGTGACAAGATATGCTATGGTAGATACAATATAAAATACCTCAGAGAAAAGGTTTTCATAACATGCTAAACATGAGGACCCTGTGTGGTTGTTAGCACAGCAGCATTCACGGTGATAAGTGGGAGTGTGTTTTATGGATACATATTTCTTCTCGTCCCAAGCATCACTGCATGTTCTTCCAAACATCTGTGACCTCATGATAGTCTATTTGTGTTTCTTTGGGAGATCTTTGAGATGAAAGTGTTTTTTGAAACAAACTGAAAGGTGACATGTGAGGTGTTTGGTTTTGGCTTTAATGCCAAATGAAGGTGAATGAAAAGGCCATCAGGCTTCTGGGGTTCTCCAGCTGCAGGTAGAAGCTTAAGGCAGGTGGTTGAAGAGTTAGGGATTTCAAGCAAAACAAAGCAAACCCCTTCTACTGTCTCTTGTTTCATAAGCAGAGGTGATAAGACTGAGTGGTTGTGTTTGTAACAAATACCTAGATCAAATAGTGTGCTGAGACGTGCACATACCAGAGCATAGACCTTGGGCATCTTTTGGGAGGTAGATTTCTTAAGGAGATGGGCTTAGTAAAGGACAGGTAAGACTCTGTCTTATACCATTAGCAGGTCATTATATTACAAAAGTGGTACTGAAAACAATAGAGACTCTGAAATTTTTTATTGAATATAATCAATAACCTTTGTCTTCAGGAAGGAAGACAGGCGGTCAGCTTCAGTGGACTCACGGCAGTCTGGAGGAAGCTCTAAGGATACTGAACGCACCAGACATAGGAGAGAGACCAGCAGGAGTCCAAGTAAACGAAAAAGGAGTCGCGAAAGAGGCAAAGACAGAGATTCTCGGAGGAAGAGAGACAGGTGAGCATAGCTAGTGACAGCTGGCTCCTGCTTCTGCATCAGGCAGCCATAGCCATTGTCTGTGAGAGTTCAGTGCAGAGAATTAGAATATCTAGTCCAACTGGACAGCTAGGCTAATCTCATACACAGTGTAACAAAGCCAGTGGCACAAGCTACTAAACAGAATGAACTGCGAGATCATAAATTGTGATCCAGACTTCAGTATTTCCTCTCACAATTGAAAGGTGCCGCATTCAACAGCGTGCTGCAGGATTAGTGCAATACTGTCTCAGGCTGTTTTACTTCCTGATCAACGTACACACGGCGGGGGGACACATTGTCCATTTGACAAACTAAGTGTGCTTGCCCTGTCTGATGCTGACTTCTGCTCTAGCTTGCACAGGACTTGGACTATTTGTTGCACTAGTATGTATATACATACAGTCACTTGACTGGCTTTTACATAATAGATGCTTCAGAACAACAACACTGTTGCTCTTCAATGGTTCTGGACATATTTTTAGGCAACAGAAAGGAAATTAAGGCTACAGTTTCTAATATCATCCACAAGAGTACATTTTCATCTGAGAGACAATAGCTCTTTCAGCAAAGACTTTGGCTGCTGTGCAGGAGAAACACTGCATTGTCCCTAGAGTGCGTGGAAGGAATGCTGTAGATAACTGCATGGGGGGGAATGATTGCCTGGCTCAAAGTTGGATTCACTACATAGTAATTGTTACTGTGGCACTGTATGACAAGGCTTTGGTTGAAACTGTGGGAAATAAACTGTCTTACAGTGGTTTACTTTCTTTCCTTAGAAGGCGACCCAATTACATTTAGTGTAAGCTTTCCTGTTTTTCTTCAGATTCTATCAGTCTGAGACTAACAGTCCACGCAATGTTTGTGTTTTTGTTTCAGGGATGAAGACAAGTATCATAGCCATAAAAGAAGAAAGTAGAAACAAGACCCTGATTATTTTGGTTTTTAGCTGTTCAAAAAATTACTTGCCCAGGAACTATGGTTACTGCTTTTGTGCCAGGGATAGTAACACCATGCATATAACACTGGTGTTGCATCACAACTGTGCTTGGAGACAAAAATGAAATAGTGTTAAGGTTTGCCAGGGTGGAAGCAGTCAGTACCTATCAAACTGTGTAACTCTGTAACACTGCTGCATCTATTAATAAATTATATTGATCATCTATTTATATACTCATCTATTTGAGTTTAGTCTGACAAGGCTGAAGACTCTCCTCTGTGAGAGGCTGTACTAATTTGCCTTCCTGGCCCACAGTTACTGGATATAGAACAGAGCTAGTCCTCAGAGTCCAGGATCAATTACAAGTGGAAAAGGCATGAAGAGATACTCCCTCTTGCCCTCCCATCTGACCTTGTCACCCCCGAGAGCCACACTGCAGAAAGACAGTGCTTACTGCCTGTTACAGCACGTACCAGAGGGGAGAGGGTAATTTCAGAGTTCTCCAACAGGCTTCAACTGCAGCTAGTGGGAAAAGGACAATAACAGGAACGTTACAGTTCTCAAGCTGATGCTCAAAGAAATTTAGGATCATGGTCATCTGGTAAAGACAATGAGAATGTAGGATTCCACAGAAACTGGTGGGGAGGCATCAAGGACAGTTGTGGTAATGCTGAGTGCCATTTTCAAACATGGTGCACACCCATTTCCTTCCAGAGATAACTAGGAGGAGGAATTCCCATCCTGTAGACTTAACACACAAGTAGTAGTGATAGAGGTTGATAAAACAGTAAGACTTGAGAGAGGCAGGTACACATTAAGGGTATGCAGGAAGATTCCACTGCTTTTAATTCCACTCCTGTTAATTCCTCACACATTATACTACAGCAAGGTCAGTCATCATCAGCTAAGCTTTGTACCTCAGAGGAGTAAGCAACTATAAAAGAAGCAAGCTTGCAGATCGCTTTTTCCTACAATACTTTATTCTGTTTGATCAGATTGCCAGGAAATGCACCAATTATAGCTGCCCAGTCTTCTCTAATTCTGTGTTTTACTTCTTTTCTTAAAATCATTTATGTAAAGTATAGATAGGAATGGTCATTACAAAATACCTTTTACTTGGTATAAACAGAGGAGTGAAGGTATCACTCCCTAGGTGTGAGCATCAGTATTTGAGAGGCAGGAGGACACTAGAACTGTAGTCAATTAGCATCCACGGAAGGGTGATTTCAAGATAAATGAAAGAGTCAGAGAAGAGTATCTTGTATTATCATGTGTGAAAAACAGTCCTTTGAATACAAATTATTTTCTTGCATGTGTTTATCCCTGGGTTGTTTGGGTTCTTTTCTCACCTGGTGCTGAAGAGCAGGCTTGATCAAAACAGTGTTGAAGGCTGGGTCAGAAAGTTTCTGAGCAGCACCATGCCAGTTTGTTGATCACTGAAAAGTAGTAAATCAAATGTTTTAGGAGAACACTTTCACATGGTAAATCTTAGTGTTTTAGACAAGATACCATGGAGGGTTATATTAATTGTAAGCAAGATACAGTGTGATAATGTGCTTCTTACTAAAAATTGTCAATCTGGTAACTGTAGTGACAAAAATCCATTCATTTGTGTGGGGGGGTGCAATTTTTAGCTCCCCTGTACATGAAGCTGGTAGCAACCTACAGCAGGGTAGTGGGTTTGCATGGCCAGGTTTTGATAGCCGGGGGGCTGCCAGGGTAGCTTCTGAGAGGAGCTGCTAGAAGCTTCCCCTATGTCCAACTAAGCCAATGCCAGCTGGCTCCAAGATGGACCCACCACTGGCCAGGCCCAGCCCATCTGTGACAGGCATAGTGCCTCTGTGATAACATTTAAGAAGAGAGGAAAAAAACCCATGGAATAGCAACTGCAGTTGGAGAGAGGAGTGAGAGTATGCAGGAGAGAGAACCAGCTCTGTAGACACCAAGGTCAGTGAAGAAAGAGGAGGAGGAGATGCTCTAAGCACTAAAAAAACGTTCCCCTGAAGCCTGTGGTGAAGACCATGGTGAGGCAGGCTGTCCCCCTGGAGCCTGTGGAGCCCAGTGGAACACATCCACCTGCAGTCCATGGAGAGCCCTGATGGATGTGTCTGAAGGCAGTAGTGAATGCCTGGAGAGCCCACACTGGAGCAGCCTCCTGGAGAGCAGAGCCCATGGTTGAGCAGGTTTGTTGGCAGGACTTGTGACCCCAGGGGGACCCACACTGGAGTAGTCTGTTCCTGAAGGACTGCACCCCATGGAAAGGACCCATGCTGGAGCAGTGTGTGAAGAACTGACATCCTGTGGGAAGGACTGACATTGAAGAATTTTGTGGAGGACTGTCTCCGGTGCAAGGGACTCCACTCTAGAGCAGGGGAAAAAGTGTGAGGAGAAAGGACTGACAATGTGTAATGAACTGCCATTCCCCAACCCCCTGCACTGCTTGGAGGGGAGGGAGATAATCAGGAATGAAGCAGAGCCTGGGAAGAAGGGAGGGGTGGGGGGAAGCTGGTTGAGGACTTTTATTTTATTGCTCATTACCCTACTCTGATTTGATTGAGAACAAATGAAACTAATTTCCCTGAGTCAAGTCTGTTTTGCCCACAGCAGCAATTGGTGAGTGATCTCTCCCTGTCCTTTTATAATGAAAGGCTTGTGACTTGATATTTTCTCTCCCCTGTTCAGCTGAGGGGAGTGAGAACAGTTTTGGTGGGCACCTGTTGTCCAGCCAGGGACAGCCCACCACAGAAAGACCAGTTCCAGATAGATGGTAGGACAAGTAAGTATCTGTATGCAAACATGTCACATAGGCTGCATTTGGGAGAACAAGCCCGTTAACGGATCTCTCAAAACTGGTGAAAAATAAAGTGCTTGTTGTGTGACCAGATAAAATGATGGGGAGTTTTATCACTGAGAGATGGACTGAAGCCACTGTCATTTTCATACATTGCTGCTAAAAAGTTGAGATTTCATGTTACCTGTTGAAGTCTATTAGAGATGAGATTTTCACCTATAGTGGTTAGCTGTTAGTGCAAACCTGTGAATTTTAAGTTTTTGTTGTAGGAGTTCACGAAAATGTGATCAGGCACCAGCCTAAGTTAACAGAATAGTGTTGGTGGGCTCAGGAAAAAAGGCAGATGAACTATACCAAGATCCTGTTGATCATCGGGCAGTGCAGGCATCCAGAAATATTCTGAGTCATAGGCTGAACTTGATGATCTTGGAGGTCTATTCCAGCCTCAGAAATTCTGATTCAGAACAAGCAAGCTGTGAGCACCAACATGGTGACAGCATATCAGAAAATGGATTTGAATGGACCAATCATCAACAGGGTACTTTCTACCCAGTCCTGTAAGAAGGACACCTAATAATATTGGGGGAAAACATAGTTTGCTAACAAACTACTTGAAGTCAAGAGGTGAGAATGGAGTTGCCTCTTCATTAAGAGGCAAGCCAAAGATTACACAACAGCACAGAGAAGACCTGAACACAGATGTCATTGACAGCAAAAGATACAGCCAGGAGGTGAGGTTTTGCTTAACCTTCAACCTGCACCTCTCCTACTGTGAAGAACTGTATCGGTTCATGGCTTACTGATAGGACTGACACTGAACTATAAATGAACCTCAAAGCAAGCAGAACGAGGAAGACAACACACTAGAAATGTGTGTGACCATCCCAACGTGGTGCCAACAGGATGAAATATTCCAGTTGGACTGTGTCCTGCCTTTGTCCTTTATATCTACTAAACAACAGCGGGGCCTTTGCAAGAAGGACAACTTACCATAGCTAACACTACAAAAAATGAAGAGTCAAACCATTTCAGAACAAGCATATACTAGGTATCTTCTTCAGAAAACATCTAGGGAGAAGAAATTCAGGAGAAACACAATAGAGACTTTGGACTTCAAGTGGGAACTCCCATTTTCCCTCCCTGTTTTATGAGCCGCCCATAAGATGCTGCAGTAAGATGCAGATGATAAAGACCTGTATGTAATTGCTTCCTAGAGGGAAAATTATACCACCAGACTTCAACATTTAAGAAAAAAAAAGATGCATAAATAACAGTTTATCATTTGACAGTTCAAGCCTTGAGGTTGATCACTTAACAAGTAGTGACTATGTCCATTTTTGATATAAGCTTAGTCAACCTTTACTCCTGTCATCATGGCTATGCCCAAAAGTGAAGATAGACCATTCATCTGAAATTAAAGGTATATGGAGAACCCAGAGGTGATTAATACATTAAAATTCCCTGCACAGATTTTTACTTACGCTTGTTCTTTAATTTTGTGAAGGAATGCTTCAGTTTTCTCCTCTGGTATCTCTCCATCGATACTGGCCAAATATGAATAAAGGAATGAGAATGTTTCAAAGGGAACACGAGCCGCTCCACCTTCTGGGTCCCTTGTTAAGATTTCACAGGCATGTTTCATGGAACTCAGTAAGGACTGCAAGAGGTTCAGACAGGAAATGAGAGGAACAGTATCAGAGCCATGAACATCCTTTGCACACCATGACAAAATCCATGCTATAAACCACTAAAAGTGATTAAGGCTTTATCATCATTACCTAGCTCTCAACCCCAAATTTATGCTCCAGTGCAGGTCCAGGCATGGAAATAATGAAGTTCTAGTAGAGACAGGAGTAAAATATATCAGAATCCTATGATGTTTAAAGATTACATGGGGCAGTCAGAGCCCTATCTCCAATATGCTTTGTTACTGTAAAAACTCCCAACATCCCTATACCTAGTCGTATCTGTATGTGTGTGTGTCTGTCTATTATCTCAGGGGATCTAAATGAATTCTTGGCAGCTGTTAAGACAAAACAAATTTACAAATCCCAGAAAATTCATACAGGTTTTATTATTTTTAATTTATTATAATAATTTTTAGGAGTGCTAATTATTTACTTTTTCCCTGTTTTCCCTATCTGTATGCAAGTTCCATTTTAGCAGTTAGCAAAAAAGCACTGAGGCAAAAAACATCAAGAATATTTTCAGTTTAGTCAAAGCCCAATTACATCCAAGTTCCATTTAAAACAAACATGACTCGAAGTATTAGCTCTAAACATATTTAAAAAAAAAAAAAAATCCCTTATTCAATACAGTGTCTATAATCCAGTGGGCTACACACACTGAGCTATATGGGGAAACGTGGAAAAATTCAGCATTGAGCTTCGAAAACAGGAAAAAACTTGTCGGTTGCCATTCAAACAAACCATCAAAGCCCCACAAACCCTACAAAGACTTTTTATAACCCAAGTGGTAATATTTTTGTTATAACTTTTCAAATTTATTCTTACCTCTTCATTAACAAGCAATCAATGGCTTTGTAAGAAGCTAAGTATTTCCTAACTGTAGAACAGCAATACTTAAATTCAGTATCTGTTCAAGATCTAAAACACGGGCCAGATAAGTGTCATTTTATAATCCTTTAGCAGTTTTACTTAATGTAGATCCTCCCCTGGGAGGCCTCTCTGGGGAAGGAGAGACAGTTGACTATATGACAGCAGAGTCTACCTTCCACAGTTTGTTACCCCTCTACTGCTGCTCATTCTACTGTTCCTGCTTCTGCCGCTCCAAGCTGCCACTGTCTCCCTCTCACAAAGCAGCAAAGTTATTCACACTGATTCTCCCATCAATTTAAGTTTTGAAAGACAATTTAACAGGCTACCGGTGCAGTCATTTCTCCGAGGCTGTAAAAACACATCAGTGCTTTACAGAAAGATACTTTAGGTGTCTGGTGTTCTTAAGAAGTTCATACTTGTCTGCTCATCTATCTGAACACAGTTTACAGCTGCAGGAAATGAATACACGTATCATGTGTGTGTCTCTTACACTCTGGTTTAGGAAAACAAAGTTCTGGTTTCATTATGTAGAGCCAAAATCAAATAAATCACTTGATATCTGAAAGGCTTGGACAGATGGAGGTAAATACAGTCTGTCTAGCTCCATCAGAATGCTGTTCCTGTGACTCTCTTTTTGTTAGGTTGTTGTTGGTGGTTTTTTTGTTGTTGTTGTTTGTTTGTTTGTTTGTTTGTTTTTCCCCCAAATGTGTAATGTTGCTGTTACTTTTTCAAATGAAGAGCCCAAACTACAAAATTATGTTGGAAGGGGGGGGTGGAATCAAGAAATACACAGCTGAAATTAATATATATATACACACACAGAAAGAATTGCATTGCCAGGCCAGGTCAACATTCCGGCCTTCCAGAAATTGCAACATTCTCAAAATATTATTTAATATATATTTTATTTTTTGTACCTCTTCTTCCCCATTGTAGAATTAAAGTATTATACTTCATAAGAACATCAGCTTAGTGCATTTTATAACCTCTCATTCTATTGAAATGCTCTGCTGAGATTTTATTACTCATTAAGAGAATTAAATGTAGATTGAGTAACATTAACTGCTTATGTGAAAATTTAATTGACTACACAATCAATTAAAAATTCATGGCTTAGTTTCTCCCTCCAGTTCTCCTCTGTGGACATTTAAACTGATGCCATAAGCATCATTTTTCTACCATCTGCTGTGCCACAGTCCAGTCTCCCTGCAGACATGCTTGCTCTTCTATTGCCATACCAGCAAACTGAGGACTTAGCCCTTTTTCTGGTTGAGTTCCCCTGACCAAAAGCTGATGGGGAACAGAAGTAAACACACAAGGCACTTTGCCCACTGCTTCAAAGGCAATCACCATTCCCCAAAGTCCATTTGCATTAATTGTTCTGTGGTCTACCTCATATATGATCATATGTGACCATTTGCATTTAGATATGAGGGCTCCTGCTGTGAACATACCCCACCAAGCACAGTGCACCCAAGTGCCAGAAACTTCATCCATTCCACCTCCTCGCTAAAGTCATCCAACTGCAGGATAGCTTTCAGCTGCTCCTCTGGCAAACACAAGTGCTTCCATTTCTCCTTCAGTTCTGCAACATTCACTGTGCCTTTGGGAAAAAGCTTTGAACAAAATCACAGTACCATAAGAACTCCAAAAAGCAGAATGCAACTAAGAACACAGTCCCTTCCCAAAATATATCAAATACTCGGTAGTCAGTCTCCCCGACCAACCCCAACACATCAACACTCCTCAATAGCACTGTGAATTTGATACAGGCCAGGTTGTACCTGTTTGTGCAAGATTTTAAGGAGTCCTGGGGTCAAACCATCATTTGTATTCTCTGTTGCTAAAGGCATTTCAATTCTCTCCTTCACAGGAAGGGGCTCGCCTTTTGACAATGCTGAAAAATACCTAAGTGAATGAGAAGAGCAACACACTTCAGTGCCCATGGCCGTCACAAGCTGCACAGAAGTAAATGCTCTTACAGTTCAGTGAATGAATCTGCAGGCTCCTGTGCAGGAGCAGCAGCACTCAGCAAGCCGCCCACATGCCCAAGTCCCATCTCCCTGTGCCCAGATATCACTTTTCTTTGTGGAAGCCACAATCTTTAAACCTTGCACATTCCTTTTTATGACATTCTAAGAATTCTTAAGACATTTAACATTTTGTGCATGATATACTCAGCCCTTCTTAGCAGAAGCAGACAGTGATTTATTAACATCAGGGTGTGCTTGCAAACCAAAGCACAAGCTTTTCCTTTTTGATTGATGAGCACCTTAGGGCTGATTTGGTTAACATTCCACTCACATGAAAAGCACAACTGGCTATTTACACTGCAACTCTTTTATCAGCATTTCTGCCATTTCTATCCATTCCAAATAAAATTTAAAAATAGAGCAGAAAGGGAATTAGATGCACATCCTCTTAATTATAAGGCTGCCACAGCCTTACGAGTGTCCAGCTCTGCCATAACTGGCCAGCAATCTGAACTGTGCAAGAAAACCTGTGTTTCAGTCAGTCAGTAGCAGGTCTAATTTAAGGGTTTCTCCACTTGTCCTCCCTCACCTGCCCTGGTCACCTCTGTCCATGCCCAGGATATCTTCTGCTGTGCATATGCTTGCCAAAATGCACAGCAAGCAGCACTGAAGAAGTGAGTTAGTGTCACTGTATAGAAACTGACACATGGTATGTATGGACACACAACACCTGGGCTGTTTTTCAGATGGATCTGTTTCCCCATCTGACTCTTCACAGCGACAAGTGCTACACCACCAGCAGCACATGTGAAACCACAGCCATGCTCTGCTTTGCACAGCTCCCAGGTCCAGACCTTGCTCCACTCCAGCTGCTGTCACACCAGAGCACGTTCCCTCACTTGCGGGGGCTCCTCCAACCGAGCTGGCGCAATCTTTAAGCAGTGCTCGGGGTCTGGCTGGTGGTGTGGCCATGGCAGGGCTACATTGCCTAAGCTCTCCTCAGCCCCATGTCCCAGCAGGCTCAAACTACCTGGCATCTGCTGCGTCTGACAACTCAGCTGGAGCAAGCTGCCTGCATACCCATCACCCAGAGGTATGCTGCACCACACCTCCATCATGTTCTTAAGAAACACTGTGCCATTTTAAGATGTTCCTGCTGCCCTTTTCCAACACTGCAGCTGTAGTAATTCAGCTTCAGGCTTTTTTCTTTTTCATAGGCAGACTCCAGCCTGTTCTGTTAATGGCCTCCCCTCCCTCACATACACAGTACAGACACTTTCCAATTCCCCCAACAGAGCACATCTTATAGGTGCCTTTCAAGAGCTTGTCACACAAACTGTAGGACAGGAAAAAATGATAGCGAGTAGTTGAGGTAAAAGAAAAAAGTTAAAGAAAAAAACATTTAAATATTTAAAATCAACTTTACAGTGATAGCTTACATGGACTATCACCTAAAAGTTGCAACTTTTCAGGCTCTTTTCTTAATTCAGTAATATGTAAGGAGACTCCTTCATTTTGCTCCTGGAAACAAGAAGAAAAAGAAACCTAAGCAAGCGTAAAATTTAGAAAGCTGTTTTCTAGGTTTCCTCTAAATTCCAAGAATTAAGACTCACATGAGAGGAGAAGAAGAAAAAAAAAGAGTTTGGTCTTCAGGACAGAGAAATTAATAACAAAAAAATGACTGCATTTTTCTGCATGGAAATCAAGCTATCCCAGAAATACATCAGTCCTAAACATCAGTGAAAGAAAAAATAATCAGGTACTACACTATTTTTAAAAGGCTCACATGCTGCATTAATGCACAGAGGCACATATGCAATATACAGGCTAGTTTACTATTCAAAGCCAGCTCCACTGTACAGTCAAGAGAAACAGTGAGGTTTTGTGGGTCCATGCACACATCTCTACATTGCTATGTGAACATCACACTTACGCAGCTGCCCACTGCAAAACATCGTGAGGTTGAGTCCTAATAGCAGCTTTCGTAAATTGCTTCAGAATATCAGGCAGCTCAGGGGGGATTTTGATCTGCTGAGCACAAAACACAGTTTCTGGAAGAGGCATGGTCCATTCATGTTCAGTTACAAGGACCTGAAAGAAACAATAATAAAACAGCAGTTCACAGATGCAGAATGAAAATGAAAACCTGTGTTTGCACATGAAGGCCAACAGTGCCTGTACCCAAAATCTTTCCTGTCCTACTTGACAGCTGGGGCTACTGGAGAACCAATGGCACTGAGCTTCACTTAAAAAAATTAAGCTTAATGGCAAGACCAAGTAAAAGAATGGCACTTGGACACCAACCACAGCTCCAGGTAAGGAGAACTACTACTTAACAAGTATCTTTAGAGAGTTTTAAACTGATTTTTCTCCTCAAATCTACCATGATATGAATTTTTAAGACAGGTAGTCCATAGCAGTCATACCATGCATGCCAACATGAAAGCTCGATAATGTTGACAACTCACTGCTGCATGCCAAGGAGAGCCTTGTCATTTTTGTACAGAAACTAGATTATGGCAGACTACCAAGCTGCCATTGTATTTACCTATTCAAAAAAACGCTGTAGCAAAAAAGTTACTCATTTGTGCTCCTGGCAGACTTTACATCAAAAGATTACAGTGATAAACAAAACATCAACGTGTGCTGCAAATATGCACTGCACTTTGCTCATACAGCTGTACAGGTAGATTCGTCCCATTCAGGATGTAACTTAATTGTTGCAAGGAATCCTGTTCCACAGGATCCAAAAGAAGGGACAGACACAGATCATTTTATGATCCTTCTCCTGTTATAGCAATGGAGCACAATTGGTGGGAAATCTGGGCATTCTCCTCATAATTTCAAGGACAAGCTATCACCTGCTTAAGTTGATTTAGCAACAAGAGCTGAAAACATGTCAGTGATTTGCAGAAATTAAGAGCAGTGAAAGCAATAGCATCAATAAAAGAATCATCAGCATCCTTTATCCCTTTAGATTCTTCTATTTTCAATATTTAAGATGAGAGTATCTGGCAGGTGGCTTTCTGCACCTATCATGTGAATTTTCCTTTACTGGATAAAAAATTAAAAGTCAGCAATGGAGGAATGGGACTACTGTGACTCAAGGCTCCTTAGAGCATCAAACTGTACTTAGAACTTCATTTCTGGAGAAACACAGACAGTCTACAGCTTCTTCATTACTCCAACAGAGCAAATGTACACCAGGGACCAGGTTTAGCTAAGGGACTGAAGCTGAAGGCAAAAAGCTGGGGATTTCAGGTTAAGCTAGAAAACAGAAAAACCTTGAGGAAGGAATACGTGTGTGTGCCTGTCCTTGGAAAGCAGTCAAAGACAAGAGAGAAAAAAACCCCAAAAACCAAAGCAACAAACTAATAAGAAAAAGGGGGGGGGGGGAAAGGGGATGAGTAGCTTTTCTATAGTGAATTCTTAATCACAGAATCTCACAGAAGGGCTGAGGTTGGCTGGGACTTCTGGAGATCATCTGGTCCAACACCCTGCTCAAGCAGAACTAGTAAGCTGCCCAGGACCATGTCCAGATGGGTTTCGAATATCTCCAAGGATTAAGACTCCACACCCATCCTGGGCCAGTGCTCCACCCCCTTCACAGTGAAAAGGGGGGTTCCTGACTTTCAGGGTGGCCTCCTGTTCACATACACACCTAAGGAGCAAAGGAGAGATCACCAAGGCCCACCAGCCTTTGCAACTTTTCAATGCCAGCCCGTGGCAATACCTACTGTTTGTGCTCTTGCTAAACACCGAGGTCATCTCATCTCGCCCACCTTCTACGTGCTCTTATTCTTTTTCCATTCACAGAGCCAAAACATACCCCAGGTGTCCTGAGCACGAAGCTAAACACAAGTGGGTGCTGGCAGTGCAGACACGCCCGGCTGTGGGTGACAGATATGGATGCAAGCCCAGAGCCGAGAGGGGTGATGTTGCCTGGGAACGTCCCAGTAACCCGGCCCGTGACCCCCACTCCTACCTCCTGGGAACGTCCCGGTTACGCGGCCCCGCTGCACCCCGCTCC
>JANHGN010010948.1:0-10677 GCA_024605025.1 Megaceryle maxima
GGGGGGGAGGTGAGGGCTGGGAAGTGGGGGGAAGGGGGTTGGGGGGGTGGGGGCTTCGCCGTGGCCGGGCTGTCCCCGGGGAACAGCCTGGGGGTGGGCGCTGGGTCTGCCTGTTGGTCTCCGTCCCGCCGTAGCTTCGTCCGTAGACGCGCCGCTTCCGTCCTCGACGTCGTGCTGATGGTAAAACCGGATCACCCGCCCCATTTGGATTCTGTATTTTTTTATAATAAAATCAAAATAAATGTCGTGTGAGGCCCTTGCTTTCGAGAAATGACTTTTCCCTCCCGTTCGGGCCGAGCAGCGACGTGTCCCCGGCGGTGGGGGGTGGGCACCCGCGGGCACCGGGTGGGTGGCCGCGCTCGGCTCCGTCCCCGCTCCCCGTGCAACTCTGTCCCCCGGTGCGACGGGGCTGCGACGCCAGCCCGCTCTGCTGGGCGGTCTGTTAATTACGGGAAGGATTTAATTACTGCGTTAATGAATAATAATGGATATTAAATTAATTAATATGCAATTGTTGATAGTACTTAATTATCGGAGGCGATGCAGCCTGGCGGGCGGGTGCTCGGGGCTGGGGGGCCTCTGCTGCAGCCCCAGCTGCTCGCTCTCCCCTGCCTCAGTTTACCCTGTGCTGGGATGGCGTCAGGCCACCGACGGGTGACATCAGAGGCCACCAACACCAGGCCAGGCTGCTTGGAGGTGGCATCAGAAGCCTCCTCGGCTAATCCATCCCTCAGAGCAGAGCCAGCGGTGGGGTTGAGGGAGGGCACCCTGCCTCCTGCTCTGAAGTCCTCAAGAACTTTGGTGTGCAGCCCGGGCTCGTTCCCGGCGGTTAATGCAGGTTTTGGTGTAATTAGCAGAGCAGGAACCATCTGCGGTTCGTTAATTCAGGCTCGTGCAAGTGATCCGAGGCTCTGGAGTTGGCCACGAGAGGGTGAAAGACTTTGAAGTTTGGGGTTTTTTTTAGTGAAAAAAGCCACCTGCGTGCACCAGGAGCACCCGCGGCCGGGGAGCTGGGTGCCGCGTCAAGCTCTGTGGGCTCTGCTGGTGATGGGAAAGTGCCGGGGAAAGAGCCCAGCGGGGACTTTCCAGAAAAAAAGGCAATCTTTTTTTTTTTTTTTTAGACCCACTCATAGGGTTTTTTTGAGGCCTGACTCATGATTTTTTAACACCAGGGGTTGGAAATACGGAGTTAAAAATAGCAAGCTGGCAGGCGTAAGGCTGAGACGGATCGTCGTTAGTGATTAATTAATGGAGTCGTGGATGATTTTTAAGGCCTGAAAGGGATCATTTAGATGGGGCAGCCCATCTTGCTCACAGAGGTGTCAAGGTTTGATTGAAGGACTCATGGTGATGGAGAACTGGTCCAGCTCCGGGCACCACGGGCGGGCAGAGGGCAGCAGGAGGGTCTCACATGTGGCTGGTGGCATCTGAAATGGGTTTATAGAGTCGCCAGTCTCCTCCAGCACTGATTTTATGTTGTTTACAAGCACCTTCTGCTCCAGTGTAGAGGCACCGGGGCAGCTTGGGGGTCCTGAGCCCCCGTGGTGGCAGCTGCCTGGTCGCAGTGCCCTCCTTTCCGAGGAGAGCAGCTCCTGCGCGTCTCCACCGGCTCTCTTTCAGCATTTCTGTGTTAACAGTTGTTTTGCTTTAACCCCGGGAAGGCAGCGGCCGCACCGTGCTCCACTGGCCCGCGGAATATCCCGCTGGGTGCGGTCACGGCTGCAGGCACTGCAGGAACCCCGTCCCCAGCTTGCTCAGGAGAGTGCAGCCCCCCGAGCTCTGCTGAAATCACCCAGGTTTACACCTCGGTGAGGCTCAGGATCCGGCCAGCAGCTCACAGCTTCCCCTGGCACCTCTCCATCCAGCTGGCCTCCTGATTCCCCTCCATCCAGCCCACCCACCAAAACGCTCCCCGGCCACGTGCTCCTCCCCGCGAGCTGCTCCACGTCCCCTCCCCAGCATCTGGCTTCGATTTGCTGTGTTGCAACGAATTCCCCGAGGCCGGGGCTGCCCCTTCGCCTCCCACGGCCTCTGCGGTCCCCGCGGCCTCGCGCCTTTGCAGGTGGCTGGAGGATGCTGCGGAGCTCGGGCTCCTGGATGCACCGGCTTCAGCGGTGGCCGCTGAGGATTGCCCGGTGCCACCCAGTCCCCTGTGCCGCCACCGTGCCCCGGCAGCCGTGCAGAGTGGAGCACAGACCCAGGTGTGGCAGGGCTGGGGGGGCTCATCCTTGCGTCCCCCACTCCCATGCCACGCAGGGGACCACAGTCCCCTGTGCACAGTCCCCATTGGCACCTCCCAGGCTCTTGTCACCTCTCTCCGGCAGCTCCCGGCGCGGGCTCCTGGCCCGTTTCGACGCGGCCCCGGTAAGACGGTGCATCCGTCGCGGCGAGAGGCGGCCGGGGGGCTGGTAACGGCGGCCTGGGGGGACCCGCCAGCCCGGCTGCTCCTGCTCTGCTCCCTGGCAGTGACATCCGCGCGTCCCTCCCTTCCTTCCCTCCCGCCATCCCTCTCCCCGGCCTTATCTCCTGATAGGTACAAGCGATACAACCAGTAACGCTCGCGTAACAAGCTGCCGGCTGCCGGGCGCCCGGGAGAATCCCGGAGCGAGGGGGTGATTTATGGGACGAGCGGGCGGGAGGGGAGCGGGGAGGTGGCTGAGCCGGGTCGCACGCGGCCGGGGACACCGGCTCCCATCGCCGACTCCCCCGGCACCTTTGCTCCCGGCTGATCGGGATGCGGGGCCGTGCCTGGTGCCGGCGGGCGGCCCCGGAACGGGGGGAGGCGGCTGTTGGAGCCCCCGCTCCGTCCCTCCGGGGCCATCGATTTCCATGAAACAAGGCAGCCGGGTGTGTAATTGCGCACAGCGATGGCAGCAGCCTCCTTTACATGCCGTTCGGCGGGGCCCTGCTCGCAGGAAATGAAACTTTTCAGGCCACTAGACATTTAGTTTTGTTCAGCTGTAATTCCCCCGCCCCGGGGAGAGGAGGAGGCCGGGGCGGCTTCGTAGGGAGGGTGATGGGGTGGGCTGGGGGCTGCTGCCAGACGGCCCCCCCCCCCCGCGCGTGGGAGCATCCGCGGAGGAAGCGATGGGTGGGAGTATCTCGGGAGGTCGTTGCTTCTCGCCCGCGCCCAGGGCATCTTCTCTGCCCCTTTGCCCCATCCCGAGCCCGGCTTGGCCGTTGGGAGAGGCGGAGCAGCCGCATCCCGGCCCCGAGCGCTTTGCCAGGGAGCGATTTCTCCCCCAGGCACGGAGCGAGCAGCCATTCCCCTCGGCGAGCTCTTCTCTCGCAAGGTAACCGGCATTATATTCGGACCAATTGCTCCAGCATGATCCTCCTGAATGTTGCACAGCATGTACACGGCGTCTTATGTAAAATACATGCCCCTGGGTGAGCCTTTTAATAGCAATGGCTCCTGCCCGGGGGGCGGGGGGGCCGCTCTCTGCCACGGCGGTGCCAAGAAATGATTGAAAAGTTGGGGCTCGCCGTAGGAAACACCCCGCTGGGGGGAACAACGTGTTTTCATTCCCCTGCCAGGTAACAGATGAAAAGAATTGCAATGAATGCTAATGGGGTGGGGAGCGGGAGGCTGCCGGGGCTGGAGCCGGGGCTGGGCAGGCGCTGGGGTGAGCGGGGATGGGGCCGGGGGGGTCCAGCTCTGGGAACGCGGGAGCGGCCGAGGGATCCCCGTTTTGCAGCCCGGAGCCGACCAGGCGAAGGACGGCGCGTCCCGGCACAGGGCTATGGGGAGGATGCTCTGGGACGCAGTACCAAAATCCTGTCTCTTTTTTTTTTTTTTTTTTCCCCAGAAAAACGCAGCTGGGTGAAGAAGTCGACCCCTAAAATTCCCCTCGGCGGAAGCTCCCGTCCCCAGGGAGCCCGTCCCGGCCGTCGCCTTCCCCGCGCCACGGCCGAGCTGCAGCTGAAGCGGCTCCTCGTCGGCAGCGGGCGAAGGGGCTGCGCCGGGCTGAGCTGTTTGTAAATGCAGCCGCTCCGGCAAGCGGGGGGATAAACACGGCTGAATAGCCTTCATCCACTCCAGTAAATATTTTATATTACACACCAAGAAAAGACACTCCTATTTAAATGATTTATAAAGGAAGATCATGTAGAGGTTTCTATAAAATATGTAGGGCTCCTAATCCCGACATCATCAAGCAAAGAGGACTGAAATCATATATTACCTTTTCAACAGCCTCGCCGGCTGCGGGGATACAACTGACAAATAAAAGTGTGTTTACAGCTTTTGGGCTCCTCTGGGGAGAGGTAAATCACGGCGGGGGTGGGAAGGGGAAAGGAAGCCGGAAATTAAGTGGCAATTTCTGTCCGTCACGGCAGCGTGGGGCGGGGGGGATGCCGGACTCGGGGGTCCCGGTGTCCCCGTTCCGACCAGTGATGCCCATCCCCCAGTGGGATCCCGGGGGGTGGGCACAGAGTAGAAACCCCTCTGGGGTGCCCAGAGCCGCGCTGGTGTGCGATGGGTTGGCCGGTGCGCACCGAGGCCGTGCCCTGCTCCGCTCCGCAGCGGGGCTGGACCCGGAGCAGCCGTCAGGGATGGGCTTTCCACGGACACCGGCAGAGTCGGGATCAGGCCCGCAGGGATCCAACCCCTTTTAACCTCGAGGCCACCATCTGCCCCCTCCACGCCGGACGCTCCCGCCGCCCCATCCCCTTTGGATCCATTTATTAAAGAACTTTTTTTTCCCCCCACCGCAGACCCGCCCACGGCCACCATCTCCCCAACGGGAGGCGGGGGGACCCCCGCCCCGGCCGGCGGCACACACGGGGCCGGCGAGGGGCACGGCCGGGCTCTGGCAGCGGCGGCAGCGATTTGGCATGCGGCGGCGGGAGGCACCAGCCGATGGGGCCCTGGCCGCCGCGTTATTAAGGGATTAGCAAGTTGTCTTGGCGCTCAATTGTAGATAAGTGCCGCATTTTGTATTATCTTTTCACGCTGCACCGCGAAGGATGACAAAGAGACAACATGGGTGTCATGGCCTTCAGCATATCATTAAGGGTAATTTGTCTTGCGGGGAGGGGGAGGGCGAAGGGAGAGAGGGAAGGAGAGGAGGCGAGGGAGGAGAGGGAACAGCAGCCCGGGAGGAGAGAGGGGATTAAAAACTAAGGAGAGGAGATTAGGAGTGAAATGCGAACTGTATTCAGAGTCAGCCAGGCAGGGAGAAGCAAATAGCCGGGGAGGGGACGGCTGTGTCGCGGGGGCTCAGCCCGGCAGCCGGGACCAAGCTGGCGGGAGAAAGCCCCAGGGCTGGGATGGAGGAGGCAGGGTGGTGTGCAGGCTGTGTGGGGGGCTTCGGAGACCTCCCCTCTTCTTTTCCTGTGCAGAAAGACCCCGAACCCACCCCCAGCCTCCACCGTGTGCGTTAATCTGCGATAACGAGCAGCCGCCCAGCCCAGGGTCACAGGCAACGACTCACGCCCGAGGACTCAGGAGAGTCCATTTCCCCCCTTAATGACTGACCAACCATTTCCATGGGCCTCGGGGGCTGATGAAGGGGCTGGGGACATGGCAGAGGGGGCTGGGGAGCTGCTGGAGAGGTTGGGGGCACGGCAGAGGGGGCTGGGGCACAGCAGCAGCTCCCTGATGCAACCCACTCCTCGGTGCAACCTGCTTCAGGTGTAACCCCCTTTCTCACAGGTTTTGCACCCCCTCCGGCCCCATCCTCCTGCATGGCAGGGTCTGCTCCCTGCCTTGCCAGGCACTAAAGGGTGAAGGAAAGAGTAATAGGAGGAGGAAAACGTAGGAGAGATCCAGCAAAGCCCCCCACCAGGCCTGGGAGAGCAGGGGTTGAGCCGGGGGCGGTTTGTTCTATCGGTCAATCAATCAATCAGGACTAAAGGCTGGGTATCGATCGGGGAAGATGGCTTTTCAGGGGCTGGGTAATGGAAATCTGCATCTGGAGACAGTCAAATGGAACGGCTAAAGCCACGGTCACTGCTGTGAGGAGGTGCCGACCCGGCGTGCCGGAGAAACCCTGTGACGCCAACTTCCCCCACCCAAATGCTGCCTCAGCCCCTTCCCGCAGAGCCTGGGGCAGTGGTGAGAGGCTGGTGCAGGCCCCGAGGAGATGAAGCCGCCCTGTGCCAGAGGCACCCAGGTACCACTGTGGTCCCCCAGCCTCTTCCTTCCCCTCGGGGACTGGGGATACTGGGGAAGGGGCTGGGGACAGGGCATCCTCCTGCACCCCCTCCCTCCCCTCCCCTTCTGATAATCCTATTTTTGAACCAGGGGATTAGGATCAATACTTCACTCCTAATGCTGTGGTAATACAGTGTTACACCGCCAGCGCCAGTTCCCTGCTGAAACACTTAAGGTAGTTTAAACCCATTTGTGCCGGGGAGTGCCGTGAATCCACAACGAGCTGGTAGCGCGGCGGAGGCGGAGGCGCGGCAGGGTGGCACGCTGGGTGCCAGCCTGACAGCTGCCCACACGGCTGCTGGCCAAATCTGGCTCTGGGTGGCCACAGTCGGAGAGGGGATGGTGGCGTTTTGAGACCAGGGGGTTTCTGGACCCCAGAAGGGCATCCCTCGTGTGAGCATCTCTCGTGCAATTGAGCCCCCGTGCAACTGGTTATGGCCCCTGGATTTTGGGTGCCCTGGACTCTACCCAGGTTTTGGGTGACCCATCCCTGCCCTGGGTGTTGTGTCACCCAGCTCTGCCCTGGCTTTTGGGTTCCCTCAGCCACACCCTGGGTGTTGGGTGCCTCTGTTTTTTCCCTGGGTGTTGGGTGTCCCCCACCCGGGTACCCCAGCAGCCCCTCACCACCAGCAGGACAGCCGCAGCGCGGGGCCAGGCCACGGAAACCCGACCATCTTTCACTCCAACTTAGCTGAGGGGTTTGGAAGCAAACACCCAGGGAATAGAAACACAAATATTTCCATCCAGTGCTATAATTATGAATTAGAGCAAAGCTCTGTCTTTATTAGGTGCTAATAGAGATAAAGGGGGTTTTGAAATGCAAGGCACAGCGATATAAATGCTAATTCACCCGGAGACCTTCCTCTCTCCCCAGACCGCAGAGAACTGACGTTTCAAGGCAACTTCCCTCCAAAAGAAAAAAAAAAAAATCCTGGACGAGCAAAGTCCAAGAAACCACCTCGGCAACTTAATGAAGTTTGTTTAGCGATGCGGCAGCTCCCCCTCTGCCGGCACCAGTGATGCCCCAGCAAAGCCCAGCTCTGGGTGCGAGGCAGGAGCTGACTGGGGGTGAATGGGCACAAAGCAGAGCCCTTGGCCCAGCTCCTGCCCACTGTCAGGGCTGCGAGTGCTTCGAAGCTTCTGAGGTAGGGCATTAGGAACCGAGCGGATCCTACCCAAGGGAAAGCGGCTGGCGAGGGCTCACCCTGCCTGCCACGACTGGCCGAGCGACCCCAGCTGCCCCCTGCTCCTGGCTCCTCGGCTCCAGGGAACACCCGGTGCAGCCCAGATCACGATTTATCCCCGGGTCGGGTGTGCGAAGCCTGTTACAACAGCCCCGGCTTTACCCGGTGCCCCCGTCCCTCTCCCCATCACCCCAAAGATGCATTTTTCCATTTTCTTCCCTATCGATTTTCAATCTGTCGCAGAGAAGCAGACAATCCCGGCTGAGCCGGCCGGGATCTCGCTGCCGCTCGGCCAAAGAGTCATCCCCGTGATTCATGGCTGGCCTTGGTGGGCAGCTGATGGGGTGCAGGGCTCTGCAGGGGGGGTGCTCCCTTCCACGCTTGATCCGCTCCCAGGGATGCCGAGTTCCCCAGTCGGGCTGAAGGATACTGGTGAGAGTGGCTGTGAGGGGCCTGGGTGGGGTCTGGGGGATGGGCCAGATCCCGTGCCAACACACGGCGGTGCCATCCCTCCAAGCGGTGCCGAGTGTGCTGGGTTACACCGGCGAGGATCCAGCCCTCTGTGGTTTTTCAATTAAAACAAAAATATCCTGTAATAACCCACAGAGGGGGGTTTTATTTCTTTCCCTTTTTTTGGTCATGTTTTCTTTTTTCTTCTTTTTTTTTAATTCTTCTTCTTCTTCTTTTTTTAATAAATCTATTATGAGGAGCTTAGAGATGTATGTAAAACCGGCAAGGGACGACTGGAGGATTAGGGATTGGTGCTGTCCTGGTGTGACGAGCAAAGAAAAGAAAATCCTGCCAGCACTGGGCAGGGGACGGAGCATTCGGAGCTGGAGGGGTCACCGCAGAGGCGATGGCTGCAGAAGCAGCAGAGACACCCCGGTGCCAGCAAAAGGGGGGTCCCAGACTGGTTCCCCCCACAGCTGCCCAGGCTCCCGCTGTGTTCCCCACCCTCTCCCTGCCCACCCACCTCCAGTTTAGCATAAAAGTCATTTTGGTTTGGGCCCCCCATCTGCTGCTCCCTCATTGCCAGGCAGCTGAGCGGTGTTCTGAGCATCAGGGGAAGGCACTGGCTGGGGACCGGGTGCTGTGCGGGGTGAGGAGCGGTTAACCCCCCCCACCAAGGATAATTGGCTTGTTTACCACTTCCCTGACCCCAAAAAGACAATGAAATTGTGCATGAAACCAATAGATTTTATCCACATGCCTGCAGAGAGAGGCGATATAAATAAAATACAGCCAGGGGCTCGCGCGGCGGGGCTGGGTAATGGATTCAGAGTGTCAACGGGGACGTGACGGGGTTGCCCGGGGATTGACTGGGGGCTGACCCCCCCTAACCCTGCCTCCACCTCGCAGCGATGCTTGGGGTGGCTTTTTGGGGACCAATTCTGGCTTTCCTGCAAGCTGCCCCATGCAGCTGGCTGGCCTGGGCCACTGAGCCTGCTTTGCAGAGCTGCTTTGGGTGAAAAACCCACGGTCTGAGCAAAACCCGCTGCTGGGAGAGAGCGGCTGCGGGGCAGGCTGAGGGTGCAGAGATGGGGGTACCCGGAGCATCCCCAGGACCTCTCATCCCTGCAGCAGGCACCGCGCTGGCACCCTCAGAGCCCCTGCTCATCCTCTTGCTTTAACGCACCACCTCTATTTATTCTGCTCCTGTAACTGTAAAATTGATTTTCTTGCAACAAGACGCTTGTCTTTCACTACTGAACGCACCCAAACGCTCCAACATAAGACACTGGCAATTTTTAATTAGTTTCCTTTATACCTCTTGCCTCCCCAAGCAGGCATGTGGAACCGGAACAGGGGAGCCCAAAAAGGAGCAGGATCCAGAGGTGACAAAAGCCCTTTTTATTCTTGATATGATTATTAATAATACACATCGTTTGCCTAACGAGGCGGGAGCGCGGGAGGGCAGGGGAAAGCGGCAACAGGCGCAGGGAGGTGATTAAAGCATCTTTTCGCTGCAGGGCTGGAGAAACATCTTTAACCGACGTCATCTTTTAAGTAGTAGCTCTGAGCAGCTCCTCACCGCCCGACCCCCACCCCACCAACTCCCTCCTGACCCCAGACCAGCCCCGCTCTGCCAAGAGCTGCCCCGACACGGCGTGACAGTGAGTGGACAGTCCCTGCCCTGCTTGGCCACATCCTGGTCCCTTGTGGCCACGAGCCTGGCTGAGGTGGCATCACCTCGGGGTGGGGAGGTGTCAGGACCCACTCGATGGTGAATGGACAACACATGTGGCTGATGCCAGTGAAGGACTCACCGGGAGAAACACGCCGTACATCACACCCAGCTAATAATGGAGTCATTAAAGCTTTAATGGCTGGTTTGCAGAGAGTCCTGCTGCTCTGCTGGGCTCCCACCCTGGCACCCTGTGACACCACCAAATCCCTATGCACCTGCTGTTGTTCACCCCATGCCCTCCCCAAAACGTGTGGTCAGCTTGGCGTGGCTGGGGGAGTGGGTTGGCTGGACCCCCTCGAGCATCCTCAGTGCCGGGCAGAGTCAAGGGGTCCCCCAGAAAACTTGAGGGGAATCTGGGGGCAGCTTGGGGAGAATCTGGAGAGAACCCAGGGAGAATGTGAGGAGAATCTGGAGAGAACGTGGGAGAATTTGGGGAGAACACGAGGAGAACTTAAGAGAACCCAGAGAGACCACAAGGAGAACGTGGGAAGAACCTGAAGAGAACTTGAAGGGAACATGGAGAGAAGGTCAAGAGGAGGTAAGATCAGAGGGGTCTCTTGGGCTGTAAGGAGAGAGCAAAGCCCCCCTGACCCCTCTGGCAGCACGGGGCACCGAGAGCACGCAGCCGTGGGCGCAGGAGCGCGCGGACGCGTGCGCGCCCAAACGAGCCGCCCAAAAGAGCTTACAGGGGTGGGGGAAAAAAAAAGAAACAGAGGGGGAAAAAAAAAAAAAAAAAAAAAAAAGGCGAAGGAAAGTCCTGCAGCCTTTTGCCTTGTCAGTTCTCCGTCTGCTGTCACTCAGCCGCCGAATTCTCCTTCAAGTTGTCATAGCGAGGCTGGCGGGGATTATGCCGAGGCTCTGTCCAGAATTGATTCATGTGGAACGCGTGCTTGACGAGCGGAACCGCTGGTGTGAGCGGGAGCCGCTGAGACCCCCTATTTTCCCACCTTCCTCAGACAATCTGGTATTGTTTGGCCACAGCCTTAGTGATCCCTGCACCGGGGCTGTGACTGACACAGCTTTGAGGCTCTAAGGCGTATTTTGAATTTCTAAAACCTCTCAGGAAGTCCCCGGGGTGCCTTCTGCCATTGTCTTGTTTCTCCTTTCGCCTTTTTCCCTTTCCACCCCGAACCCCTCCCGCCTCCCCC
>JANHGN010010950.1:0-12813 GCA_024605025.1 Megaceryle maxima
GTCCAGGGAAACATCAGGAGAAACTTTTCCATGGTGAGAGTGACAGAGCCTGGCCCAGGCTGCCCAGGGAGGTTGTGAAGTCTCCTGCTCTGGAGACTTTCCAAACCCACCTGGATCACCTGGATCCTGTGTGGGCTGCCCTGGGTGACCCTGCTCTGGCAGGGGGGTTGGACTTGATGATCATTTGAGGTCCCTTCCAACCCCCACCATTCTGTGGCTCTGTGTAAAACGGAGCCCCGGCAGCTTCACCTCCGCAAGACAGCCCCTCTCCAGACCCAGCATCCTGCAGCTTCACCCAGGACTCGCATCCATTCCAGACAGAAAGTGCAGAGGGGAGGATTTCTGCAGATGCCTCCTGTGGTGCTGTCATCCACTGTGTGTCTGAGCACCGAGTGTTCCTCCTTGCAAGCAGAACACTGCTTGATATGGTACCTGAGAGCAGCTCAGGGGCGTCCTGGCGGGTTTTGTGCTCCAAGGTGAAATGTTTATCTCAACTGCTGAGCTGGTAAAGAGCAGACTTTCTCCTTGTCACTGTGGAGGTCACTTCAGTCCTGAACAATGAGCGACCCATGCCCTGCACGGGATATGAAGTGGTGCCAGACTAATATTAGAGAACATCCTGCCCTGTGTCCTGACCGTTCTGGTTCCCCCTTTCCTACCTGCGAATCCAGATGCTCTTTCCCATCACCTGAGGCTGCAGCATCCGTCCCCTGCCTTTGGGAGGGCTCGGATCTGTTTTGCAGATGCACGTGGATGTGTTCTGCCCCCAAACAGGCTGCTGCTGGATATTCTTGGGTTTCTGTCTTGCTGATCCCACAGAAAATTGCATTTATTCTCAGTCCCCTTACAGAGTTACACCTTCTCCTTCAGTTTTATCCTAATGAAATGCAGATCTCTCATTTCTCTGCTGGTGCTTTCAGGAGAGCAAGAAGTGCCTTAACAGTTGGGTTTTTCCGACATCTCATCTCTACAGCGAAATATTTGTGATCTTTGCTGTCGCTGCTGCTGTTCAAGGTTGTAGCCCTCAGAGGCTTTGTCATCACGCTTGATGATGAATTTCTTTAGTCATTTCCAACATCTTCTGGCAGCTCATATCCTATCATCAGTACAAGTTATCAGCCAAAGAATTGTGTGGGGGGGAAGTGGCTGCTGCCTTCATTGATCCAGGGGTGGGTACCTGCAGCTGTCATTCCAGGAAGCTGGAAGTTGGCCCTTCAGTGCTGACGGTGCCGCGCGTCCTGGCGCTGGGAGGAGCTGGGGCTGGGGTGTGGTGAGAGGGGAGATGCCAGCACCAAGGTCCCTGTGTTTGGGGTGAGAAATAAGGCTGTGATTCTGCTGGCAGGAAGTGTTATCTTGGCATTTTTACATCCTTGTTTTGTAGTTTGTAGTGTGGGGTTTGTGTTTCAGTTGTGCTGAAGGGGTTGGAGTAAACGGCTCTTGGGTTTGGGCTTGAGGATCCATCCAGCAGCAGCTTAGTCCCAGATTTGTCTTCTCAGGAAAACTGAATTTCTCCAGTGCCCTGGCATTGTGGATCGGTGACTTTCTTGTCCTCATGTTCAGCTCACGGAGAGCAGCAATGGTAAAAAGTTGGGTGCCATTTAAACACAGCTATGTATAAAAAGCTTTGCGTGCAAGAAATAAGTCAAACATTAGTTCATTGCCAGAGTGCTAAAGTGTTTCTAACTTTATATTTTGCTTCTTGCAGCAAAGTAAGACTTTCTCACTTCCCTCCCACAGCAAAAGGGAACGTAAGGCAGACTGTCATGAGCTATTTAGCATTTTGAAATACTTGAAATAGTCAAACTAGCAGCTTTTATGTTTGTGTTTTCGATGGAGAAACATTTTTAACATTTGACGTTTTGTGAGTGTTTATTATTAATTTTCGTGTCGCTGCTCAGGGAATGATGATACTTTCTGTTCTGTAGTAGTTATGTGGCACACATCAAAACGATAAATCCACGTTTGTGGAGAAGTCAGCTTTCATCTGTTTCTCTTCAGGAGAATTTGGAAGACACGGGATGTTTTCACTAATTGCTGGTCTGGGTTCAGCACACCGTGGACTGGTGGCAGTTGTAAATAGGACCTGTGGAACGTGACTTTACAAGAAAATATTTTGTATTGTGAGTGCTGAGAGGAAATCCCTGCCACGTGGGAGCACCCGTGTGATGTGGGCAGAGGGTCTCTGAGGGGGGTCAGGGGGAGCCAGGCACGGTGGTGGACTCAGAGCGGGTCTGGGGTGGGTATGGGGGGACCTGGTGCAATCACCTGAAGCAGGAGTGTCGGTCCCCCTGGCAGCCTGCCCCTGCACTGCCTCTGGGTAAGCACGAGCCACCAACCTCATGGAGAGGGGCTCGGCTGTGCAGCCACGGGGCTGCCAGCTGAGCAGCAGGGGATGCTTCCATCGTATTTCTTTAGTGAACAGGAGATATAACTCCTGCAGACACCACCAGCTTGGTGAACTTCATCCTCCCTGGTTCCCCTCTGGCAGCAGCTAACATATAAACAAGGAGAGAGCTGACCAAAAGATCTGATAGATTTTGCTTGATAGCCTGGGGTTTGCAGAGCAGCAAGTCAAATATATCACAGAGCTCCTGGGCTGCAGTGATAACCGGTTGTTTACGATGGTCCAGATGCCCAAATGTCTCTGCAGCCCAGTCCCAGTGCCTCACCGGCACCCCAGCTACAGAGTCCTGTCCTGGGGAGCATCCTGGGGCTGGGTCCCAGCAGCATCCTGGAGCTGGGCGCAATCCTGCACAGGGCAACTCTCAGCACCGACTCCTTCCCAAGAAGGCTCCTTGGGCAGTGCCTGTGGGTGGTCACAAAAACACGTGAGCAATAGGCCAGCTGCAGTTGCTTTTTATGAGTCAAGCATGTGCAAAGTCTGCATAATCTTAGTTTGCACAGGCAGTGTTGCTATTTCCCGATTTCCTCCCTAATCACCTTAGGCTGGCCCCTGGCTCTGCTCTTTGATGTACTTGCATTTTTGGTTATGTCTCAGGCACCTTGGAGGGTCTGGGGGTGCGTCTCTCCCGCTGGAACAGCAGGGGTTAGGAAAGGTGCTTTTAGGAGCGAGTCCAGGCAGGTGGTTGCTGAGCCCAGCCTGCTGCCCGCCGGCTCTGGCAGGAGCCGTTTTTCAGGAGGCAGCACCTCGGCAGAGCTGGGATGTGTCCGAGCACAACCCTGGCACCCTGCGAGGGGCATCAGGGGCCCGAGGCGAAGGAAAAAGGCTTTCTTTGTCGGCGTTGTGCCTGCTTTCTAACTAGGCTAGTTAAAGGGAGGGCGGGCAGAGATTAGGCAGCGGAATTCTCTGGTGGGTGAAATGAATCCAAATGAGCGGGCGGGTGGCTTGCGAGACAGCAGAACGAGCAGAAGAAATATCTTCCGCGAGAGCCAGTTGTGTAATCACTTTATTAACTAATCCCCGAAGGAGCTCGTTTTGCTCGCGCTGTGTTGAGCACTGGTGGCAGCAGCAGGAGTGAGGAGACTCTTCCCGTGGTCTTTCTCCAGACCTGGCCGGGCGAGGAGGGTGGTGGTGCCTTGACCGGCCGTCCAGGCTGTGAAACCCTGATACCTTGGCAGTTGTCATCAAAAACAATAGAAGCTCATAAACCCGTGGAAATTGATAAGGTTGTAAGTAATGTTATATGCAGGATACAATTTCCTCGAGGAAAGTTAATGGACATCCCTTCCTGAGCAGGTCAGCAGAAGATTTATAACAATATTAACTTTCCTGAGCTGTGGAGTCAATCACAGTGGGCTCCACTGGTAATTATACCTCTAATTATACCCCCGTTTTGCTCGCTGCTGCCAGTCCCAGTATCAGGCACCGAGGTGAGTTCATCGCTTGCCAAGCCACGCTCTCGTCAGGGCTCGGCTGGTATCACACGGAGCCTCTTGATCAAAGGAGAGCCATCGAGCTCCTCTTCACCACCTTAAAATTTGCCTATTCTTGTATCGTGGAGAGAGCAGTTTGTTAATTATTTAGATAGCAGACTTTTCATCTGGAAGAGAAAAGAAAAGGAAAGCCACATGAAAGGGAATTTTTGAATGAGGTGTGATAATTAAGCGCTAGTCGTTGTATATTTTTGTACCCCAATGTTATCTGAACTTTATTTTACTTTAAACTGTTTTTCCATGGCTTTGTGTCTTATATTGTACAAAGTAGGGAAACTGTGGCAAACAAGGTGCAGCTCCATTAAGTAGAGAGTAATCACCCATCTTTCTTTTAAATTCTTCGGGGATCGTGTTTGTGTTCCCAGGCAGCCTCTTGGTGATCAGAAGGGAGCTGGGATTCAGTTAAGGTCGTGGGTTCACGGCACCAGTCACTTCACAATGTGAAGATATTTGAATGAGGAAACTGACTATTGAATGTTGTGGGTTTTTTTTTTTATCTGTGACAATCTACAATTGCTACAGCTCTCCCTATTCCTTCAGAGAACAAATAAATTGAAAAATAAGAACGCTGAGATAATGATAAATCTGTCTCTCTTTCTTGAGAAGTAGATGGTTTTGCATGTTTTGTTTATTCTCCACTGGCAATTTTTCCTGGAAGTAGCAATTTAAGCAGGATAAGTTTAGCAGGTTTAGTTACGACAGTGCTAAGACCTGTCACTGCAATGAGAGCATCCTCCTTTCCCAGCCAGTGAAACGTGGATAGCTGAGGAACAGTCCTGTGCTATCCTTTCATGCTGCTTTTTTTTTATAATATGAAACGGCAGATTCCCGAGCAGCACCATCCAAAATATCCAGTGGGACCCTGTAACTGCTGCTAATGATTCCCCGTGTCTAACGTGGGATCTGCCTCGGGGTCTGCTGTTACTCAAGACAGCTACACCAGCCTGGAAAAGCTCATGTCTGAATGTTCCTTTTGCAGAAACCACTCTGAGCTCCCTAAAGCAGCCGCACACCGATAGTCCCCCGGCGGTACCGTCACCGCATCAGCGGAGAGACTCGGACCGGTACTGCCAGCTCTGCGCAGCCTGGTTCAACAACCCCCTGATGGCACAGCAGCACTACGACGGCAAAAAGCACAAGAAGAACGCGGCCAGGGCCGACCTCCTGGAGCAGCTGGGGAAGACCCTGGACCTGGGAGAGCTGCGAGGTGAGAGCACTGGTGCGTGGAGAGCCAGGACCTGTTCCCCGAGGGGGTGACCGCAGAGATCATAGAATGGTCAGATGATCGGAGATCATCTCATCCAGCCTTCCTGCCATGGGCATGGATGCCTCTCAACCAGACCAGGTTGCTCAAGGTCTCATCCAACCTGGCCTTGAGCATCTCCAGGGAGGGGCATCCACAAGCCCTCTGGGGGATCTCTCCCAGGGTCTTGCCACCCGTGTGCTGAAGAAACTTCTTCCTAAGATCCAATCTAAACCTATTCTCCTTCAGGTTTAAAACCATTTCCCCTTGTCCTGTCGCTGGATGCTCTTGTGAAAAGTCCCTCTCCAGCCTTCCTGTAGGATCCCTTCAGGGACTGGAAGGTCCCCCCAGAGTCTCCTCCTCTCCAGGCTGAACAATCCGGTCTCCCTCAGCCTGTCCTCGTAGCAGAGGTGCTCCAGCCCCTGGATCATCTCTGTGGCCTCCTCTGGACTTCTTCTAACAGATCTATGTCTCTCTTATGGTGGGGACACCAGAACTGGATGCAGTATTTGAGGTAGGGTCTCATGAGAGCTGAGTAAAGGGGGAGATGCTGCTTTTGCTCACCACAGTCACTGCTCCTCTGGAGAGACTCCGGTGCTTGTACCGTTTTATCAGGTTCTTGCTATCATAAAAACCCATCCCCTCCTCCTCCTCAGAGGACAGTCTGCAGTTTTAGTTGTTTCTCAGGTATTTCTTTTGCCTCTTCCCCAGCTCGTCCCTTCCATTAGCAGGTGCCCCTGTCCTCGGGCAGACGTGGGCTATCCCCGAGAGCTGAGAGGAGACCGTGTTAAAGCGCTTGGCCCTGCGGGGGAACGGGGACGGGGATGTGAGCTGCTGGAGGCAGAGCTCTCCCTGCATCTCCCTGATGGAGAGCGGGGCATTCGCTGTCTTCCGTGGTTTAATTAGCGCTTGTAAAACACTGTGATGGCCCCAGGTCAGCAGCAGCACAGAGGAGCTCAGCATTTGCTAGGGATATATTAGACACAAGTTTTCCGTGTTCCCACTGTAAGGAGAGCAGCCGTCCGTCCGTCTGTCTGTCCATCCATCTCAGCCCCGCCAGGAGGGACTCTGGCACCCGTAGAGTTCCTGCAGGGCTGTGCCCTGGGGTCACCTGGATTTGGGTCTTGTACCCCTCTTGGGGAGACCCTCCCCCCCCTCATACAGAGCCGCAGCCGCAGCCACAGCCTGGCTGGTAGCCCCAGCTGCCAGAGCTCCCAGCATCCCCAGTCCCTCCTGGCTGCAGCCGCCGCCTGGCACTGGTGAAGGTCCAGCTCCGTCACGCTGTGCCTGTTGATGGAGATGTGCTAATTTATACTGGCAGGGGATGGGGCTGCCACTGAATTCTGAACAAAGCACCTTTTTAATGTAGAGCTGTAATTACAGGAGGGGAGGCATCAGCCTCCTGGTGAAAGTTTTCTCTGTGGTCTTGATTATAATCCTGTATGCACACAGTATGTTTGGCTCAAGTAGGCTGAGGAAAAAGTACAGGTTTGATTTTCAAAGCCATGCGGGAGAGGATGTCTGGTTTGCCAGCAAGACACCACCTTAACATTTTAAACCAGCTTTTTTTTTTCCTTGTTCCTTGCTAAATGAAATAATTTTCCTTTAAATACTAATGACTACGCATTATATTGTGCATTTCTTGATCCCAAATAAACCTTGTAATGGTTATCCAGATCCTTCGTGTGCTACCTAGTGTGACTCACAATGCCATAAATGATTCATGTGGCTGAGTCACTGCCCGCTGTCGAAAATAAGTGGGGAAATAAAACCTGGGACAATAACACAGAAGTGCTTAGTACTTTGAACTGTGCCAAGCTCCAGAGTGGCTGAGGATGTCATTAACTGTAAATAAATCAATTGTGAAGTGTTGTATTCATTTAGCTTGTGCCTAGGAGGGTTGAAATTGGAGGGCTTTACATACTCATCAGCCCGTGTTGGTTGTTAACTTCGCGGTGGTTCTGCGCACGGTTGGGATTTGCAGCGGAATCTGTGCGGATGCAGAAGGCAAATCCCTGCGATAGCCAGCGCAGAACGAGATCTGCCTTCTGCCCGAGAAAGCAGCTGGACCTTGGCAGATAAAGTCATATCTGCCTTATGAGAGACGTTGAGAGTGGCAGGTCAGAGACAGCCAGAGGCGTCTGTCCCAGGTGGTCAGTGAAATCTTGCCCGGCCGTCGCTATCGATGTCCGGCGGGTCTGGCAGCACGTGGTGGGGACTATACCGTGTGCTCTCCCTGCTCTGCTTTGTTTTGTTGCCTTGATATTTGCAAACTCATTTCCTCTCCTCTCTGTCCTCGCTGGCTTCTCCCATCGCAACTTAAATATTAATTCTATTTTGACTGCTGTGGGAGATGAACATTTGATGCGTTGTGTGAGCCTGGAACAGGCGGTGTCAGTTGAAGTGCAACATTTCAGCAGCTTTTGATGTTTTGATAATGGCTATAATAAAATATTTATTGATAAATATGAATGTGCATTTGGAGAAATAAGAATAGAGGTATATTTTTGGACAACTGATATTTATAGGAAACAAAAACATTGGTTCTTCTCCCCAAGTGCTCTTCCTGTGATTTTAAAGTCCTATTTTCTTCTCAGAAATGAGAAAGAGGGTAACAAAAAATAAAAAAATGGGGAAAAAGAAACCTCACTGTCAGCAGCTTCTTATAGTCTATATTAAGTTAGAGCCACAATACTTTAAGTTAGAGTCACAATACCATGAGTTAGAGCCACAATACCTGTGAGTTACTCAGTAGTGCACCCTGCTGCTTTGGGCAGGGTCCAGCTGGTCTTCCAGCCTTGCCAGCTCAAAGAGCTGGCCTGGAAACCCTTCTGCTCTTATCCATTAGGAGAGTGGGTGGACATACCCTGCTTGAGGAAGAGATTAAGAGTTTTCTTCCTGCAGAGCTGCCGCTGCAGCCCAGCAGATCTTGGAGCGGGTGGTAAAAAGACAAAAACTGGTGGGTATGGTAACAAACACTGAATTCTGGGCTCTTCCCTGACAGCTTGTGGCTGTTCAGCAACACGGAGCAGAAGCTGCTCCGGTGCGGCTCCGTCTGGCAGCTCTCGCCTTCCGCCGCCTGCGCCAGGCGGGAAGGGAATTGAGTTTTTGCTCCATCAGGTCACATTTCAGCAGTTTTTCTTCATGTCTGGCATCATCCATCCTGTGCTCTCCCGCGTTCGTCCTCTGCTGCAGGTGGGCTCTGCAAGGGCAGGGGTCTCGCAGTGGAGACTGGCAGGTCTCATCCACGGGGAATTTGGAAATGGACTCTGTTGGTGCTCGGCCAAAACCCCGTGGCAAAGCTCTCTCTGAAGGCTGGTGCAGGGTTGGAAAGTCTGGGCTTCCTTACATGGATTCAGTGTGCCCTTTCTCCCTTCTTCTCCTCCTTTCTTCCCCTTCCTTTCCAGTATGTACACCTTTGAATGAACAAAATGAGCAGCAGACTTGATGTGCAGACAGACTCTCCTTCATCTCCTCACTGTTTATAACTTCAGCACCTTTTTCTGTGGCAACAGACACCTTGCCAAGGCACCGTGGCCCCTCTTTTGTGCTTGCCACTAGAACTTGAATTCTATGTAGCAATGGGGACAGATCCTGGGCCAGCATTTTGTACCTGGAGCTGGTTAGGGGCATCCCGCAAACCGCAGGAACGTGGGTCTTCTTTCCAGGGCTTCTAGTCCCTGATGAACAAGAAAAGCTCCAGGCCCTGGAGGAGAAACTGATGCTTCTCCAGGGGATTACAGTGTGAATCCCTAAAATAAAGTACAGTAGTCTCTGCAGTACAGCAGGATGGGGACGGCTGCACAGGGGCGTTGTCACCTGAAGCCTTTGTATTTTCAGGTACATTGTCATAGTTGCAGCTGCTGTCTTGCAAAGTCAGGCAAAGAGCCGAGTTTCATTTTCCTTCTTGGCTCCTAATTTCTTCGTATGCCTTGTAAATACTTTTCATTCTGTGCTGTCACTTTTGGTTAGTAAAAAGCGATTTAACAAGTTCTCCCCTGGAATGAGTTTTAATGCATTTTATGCAGAATGACATTAATGACTTGACTTGTTAATATTTTATTTAATGGATATAGGAGCACACTCAATTTTACATGAATGCACATCATGATGAAGGGGAGGGAATGCTGATGTGTGGTGAGGATGCAGAAGTAGATATGGGTACCCACAGGGCACAGCATTTCCTAGCAGAGACTGCTCCAGTTGGGACCCTCTCCTCTTGCAGACTGCTCAGGCTGCTAATACTCAACTCCGACACGTTTTGGTTGGTGCATTTCGTGAGACCGCAGTTTCAGCCAAGTTGGCGGCTTTGGTGAGCTCCAGTGAGGTCAAATACTGTTAATTTTGATATTCTGGAGGTGATTGTTGCTTGTTTCATCCTGCAGCTCATCCGAGGCTAGTTTCCTTTCTCTGTGTCTCGTTTTGCTGGAGTTCACGTCCCCCTCAGGATTTCTACAATACAAGTCTGTCTCAGGATGCCAGATTTCAGTGGAGAGGTCCCACAGCCCTTGTCCTGCTGCAGGAGTGACAATGCCGGGTGCAGGAGCATCCTGCTCTGGGGCAACGCGGTGGTGGGGAGCACACTGCAGCTTCTGGCATCTTCCAGAGCAGGCTGGGCAGAACAGGCTGCCCAGGGAGGTGGTGGAGTCACCATCCCTGGAGGTGTTTAAAAAAAGAGTAGATGTAGCACTTGAGGCTAAGGCTAGGGGTAGGGAGATGCTGGGATGAAGGTTGGACTTGATGATCCTAGAGGTCCTTTCCAACCATAATAGTTCTATGATTCTATGATTCCTGACCAGCCAGTCCCACCCTGGCAACCTTTCCATCCAACTGAAACGTACCCACGTGCACAGCAGCCGTGTGATTCTGCCCAGCACGGGCTCTGTCCTCCTCACAGAGTCGGAGGAGCTGGTGCAGCAGTGCCAGGTCCCCTCAGTGCTGGACACTGGAAGGTGGGACAGGATTCCCCCTTGTCAATCATCATGATCAGCCTTGACATGCTGGTGGAAAAAATGAGCGTCCTCGGCTAGGAACTGTAATCGTTGATGGCGTTTCCACCTACACAAGTAATTAAGATTCAATAAGGCTGCTGTTAATGTATGCTGTTAAATTAGCTGCTGAGCATTAGAACCTTATTACCTTAATTTAAAGTATTACCAGTTATCATACTTCCCTGGTCCCGATCTGTGCCGTGTGGCGATCGTGGCGCGGTCTGAGGGCTCGGGCTGCAGCGAGGGGGCACTGCCCGAGTCGGCGGCACGCTGCCTTCCCCATCCTTGCCCCTGCAATGCGCTGCGGAGGGACCTGGGTTCTGGTGCCTATTGGGTTAATAAAGGAAATGGGAGCTGCCAGCTCAGGACAGAGGGGTTGACTGTAAAACCAGTGCTGCCACATCAAGAATAAATTCAGTAAGGAGAGCATCCGTGAGCATATTTGCAATTAGGTTTTTGTTCTGTGTCACGTCACCACACAAAAATAGAGGTGACTCTTTAAATACTTCTGCGTTATCACTTGCTTGCTGTTTCCAAGTACTCACCTGAAAGTTGCTGAAATATATTTTAAAGCTGGATGTTTAACTTTATGTTGGGCCCAGTTCCTAGGTAAGGGATGTAGAAGGTGTTTGAGAAAAGTGGGTTTGTGAGTACAGCTGGTGTCTGAAATTCAAAACAAGACGAGTGGTTTTTTGGGTGCCTGTAGGTGCAGCTGGGGAATGGTGAGTGTGTGTCTATAGCCTCTGCAGTTAATTATGGTAAGTGTAAATGGATCACATTTGAGAATGCCATACGTTACTTGTTCTAAATGAATTGTTGTAACAACTCCTGCAAAGAAATAATACTGGAGAAAGTCAAAAGAGACTATTACATGGTACATTAAAACTGTTCCTAAAGAGCGCAGCAGCCCGTGCTAAGAGTCCTACAACCCTGGTATTTTTAAGTGGAGCCCTTCAATTAAACTTGAAATGGTCTGTTCAGATCTTCATGGAGGTGAATCAGTGCAAAGCAGAAACACGACCGTAGAGACTCTAAAATTTGCAATTCCCATTTTTTTCTAGGACAGGGCAGGAATTACTTTAGCATCAGTGGTTTTACTGTAATGCTGATGTGCGAGGAGCACCAGTGATGCTAATGCAGTCTGTGACGCCAAGGGAATTATTAGGATGTTAAAATACAAAAGCAGGGAGGAGAGAAGGAACCACTCTCTGACATTCAGCGTAGGCAACAGAATCAGGGTCTGCAAACACTTAGGTCTGCATTTATGTGCTTAATTCATGTCAGGTTTTGCCCTACATAGCAGGAGTAGGAGCCCTCCCAAGGATGTCCAGGAGGGAGACAGGCGTTTAATGTCCGTTGAGCTGCACTCTGTTCCCTCCTGCAATACCTGGGTTTGTTTTCACCTCGGTCTCTAAAAGAGGCTTCTCATTTCTCCCACAAAGAATAGATTTTGAACCCAGGTAGTGGTCCCTCTCTTGCCCCAGGTCACCTCCTTATGGAAGGAGAAAAAGATGAAAGAAAAAGAGAAAAACTAATTGAATCTGCTCTGGCAGGTGCAGAGGAGCTTCCCCAGTTGTGTTCTGTGATTGCCAAAGCCATTCAGGAATGTTTTGGGTGAAAACCTGTCTACAAAGGCAAAGCACAACATTAGTGTGTAAACAATTGCTTAATCTCTCGTGTGCTAGGCAGGCTGATGTCCCCTCTGGAGGGAGGGAGGCACGCACCAGGGCACCAAGAATAAATGCCTCAGAAATGGACCAAACTGTGCATTTTTCCAGGAAATCTAAACTGTCACGAGTCAAAAATAGTATCAGTGCATTTTCCTCGGCCGCTGGCCAGCAGGCTGCCTTGGGAACAGGCCTTTTCTCCTTCACCTCTCACTCAGATTGCTGCCTGTCTGCTGGGCTCCTATTTTTAGATTTTCAGCTTTTCAGCAGTGGCAAAGTCTTGATTTCCTTGTCCTGCTGAGAACTGAAAATACTCTCAGCCTTAAGTCATTAAATTATAATTCTGAGATGCAAGCTGTTAAATGAGGAAGAAATAATTTTCCTACTTAGTACAATAAATGGCGTTTTTTGTATCCCTTTGGACATCTCAGGTGACTGTTTTTCTCAGGCTGCTCTGTTGCACCCACAGCCCTGGACTCCTTCACTAATTCTGACCTTCTTCCCCCTTCCCTAAGACCCACCCAAGATAATTCACTTTATTAGAAGGTCTGAAATAACATGTAGTGGAAAGGATGGTAGTGGAAGAAAAGCTGTAATAACTGTCCCAGTGTGAGTATCAATCTCCAGTAAAATCCTGAACTTTGGTAGCAACGTAAAAGCTATTACAATTTTTTAACGAGCGCTTTTTATTGCATCCATAAATCATCTCCTGTCTCTTGCTTTTTTTTAACCTTACATGGCAATTAGTTACACACAGTTTGGGGATGTTTTGGACTTGCATACAAAGGAAGGTGGCTCTTCTCTTATTACCACGCTGCCATTGGCAGCTCCTGCTGTTCTACGCCTGCAGAGTCTCTGTCCCTGTGCAGTGTGTGCAGGCTCTTTAGGTGAGTAAACGTCTGGTCTGGGGCGTGTGTCTCAGAGATGTGAAGTTTGACCTTAGCCACAGAGATGGTGCAGGGAGGGGAACATCTCCCTGCTGAGGAAAGGCTGAGGGAGCTGGGGCTCTGGAGCTGGG
>JANHGN010010950.1:15199-27483 GCA_024605025.1 Megaceryle maxima
GCTCTGCTCAGGGACATCCAGTGACAGGACACGGGGCAAGGGGTGCAGCTGGAGCATGGGAGGGTCCAGGGAAACATTAGGAGGGACTTTTTCTTGGTGAGGGTGACAGACCCCACACACATGGCTGTTGTTCTGCACGTCCTCCGAGACACCCCTTGTCTTCAGCTTGTCCTTCAGAGGGCATCAGCTTTTGGGCAGGAACACTCACTGCTTCTGCTCACAGCAGCACTGAGTGCATTTACAGCAGAGTACCGTATGGCTTTGCACACCTCATCCCTGTGTCCTCAGCCAGCTTACAGGTTTGCTGCCCCTCCCCACTGAAACGTGTCAGAGGGTGCCGTGGAACCCAGATATCTACTCACCTTTGCCTCAAACTGAGCAATGCCTGCTGGTTTGGGATGGATGAAGAAGAAATTGGCAGCAGTGACCCAAAATGTTAATGATGTCTGGTCCTGATGCCATTTGTGCTTAATGATACCGCGTTTGCAGCTTCTTTCATGTCCTAGACCTCAGAAGGGACACTGGGAGTGTAATGGCATTAGGTGTTCCCAAGTGAAAAGTTTATGCTGTGATTTAGAGCAATTATATATCACCCAACTTTGAGAACTGGAGGGAGTCTGCTCTGTCAATGAGTACAAATTGTTAAAATGAAATTATAAAGATCCATGGTACCAGAGCATAGATTAATGAACTAATCTCTCTTAATACACTTACATGTGAGCGCTGGGAACCGTTTCAGGCTGAAGCACTCAGGACTGCCCAGATTAGAAGGGGGATATAAAAGGTGTCATTAGTCACTGAAATCCTTCAGGTAGGTTTATGGGCAGTCTGAAAGAGGAGGCAGGATGAGCAGAACCAGCACTAAGTGCTAATGTCCAGTTTTGCTTAAGCTACCAAAGGATAAATACAGGCATTCCCATATTGATATTAGACCTGCAAAGATTCCCAGTATTATTCACACTGGCTTCGTTCTATTTATTCATGGAGCATTTGATGTGTTCCAAATGCCACCCTTTCCGGACCTGAGGGTGTAAGTTGTATTCAGGATCTTAAGTAGCAGAAGGAACTGATGGCATCAGATTTTCTAGATGGGGTCAGTGTCCGTACCCAGTGCAACAAACTCACACTGCTGGAAAAGAGAGCTGACAGCTCTTCCAGTCAGAAACCTGGAATGAGAGCAGCTGTGATGTGCTGCCTGGGCACAGGGCTGTAATTTATCCTTCTCCTGCCAGTCCTTCTGAGTTTGGATTATTGTTGCTGTTGCTGCTGCTGGTGTTTTTGCAAGGGACAAAGAAGCGCATTTTAAATCAGAGCAGCCTCATGGATGGGAAGTAGCACTGTGCAGAAAAGATGTGCTGCTTCCCTTCAGCACTGGGAGGGTGTCTCCCAGCCTGTTTTATACCCACACCGCCTGCTTTTGTTGTTCAATCACCTGCAATTACCAGAGTGTCTTCCCCACACTTAGACAGTTCTATAGAAAGATAATTCCTTCTGCATCTGTTGCTTTCCCAAATGTTTTCTTTCAACTTTGACAAAAATTGCAAAGACTAAGGACCTTCCTGCTTCGTCTCTTGTTCTGTAGCTGGACTAAGAGCCTGACAGGGAGTGAATTTACTGCAGAGCTTGGGATCAAAGGGAATATCTGGGTAACGAATCAGCAGGAGCTGAGACAATAATTCACATTCATTTATTGCTGCCCACTGGGGAGAAGATCCTCAGCTCCCCAACAGCGTGCGTGGCAGCAGGCCAGGTTGGGGGATGGGGGAACTGGGAATCCCATTCGGTGGCAGGGGGATTGCTGCTGTTTAACAGAAGAACCTCCCACTGTTGCTTAAACTGAAGAGAGTCTCTTCCAGAGCTGAAACCCCTGGGAACTGGGGGCAGGTGGTAAATCAGCAGGGTACAGACACACTGTCCTGAATGCACCCAGTGTCCCAGCACATCTCCCTGGGACACCAGCAAGCCAAGTGGCATCACACTCTTTTAGCATCCCAGTTCGGTGACACAGCCATTCCCAGAGCTCCAAGAGCTCCAAGAGCTCTGGGAACACAGGAATTCTGTCAGGGAAGGCCCTTTTCTCTTTCCTCTCAGTGAGGATGAAGCCAACCTGTGCAGCAAACAGCAGAGCGGTGCAGAGACCTGCAGAACTCCCCCTCTGTTTTTGATAAGGACTTTCCTCTTCTGCAAATTAATATTCTTATCAGTCTTTCTAAATTTAGATTCTTATCATTTATTCATAATGACTTAAATCTGGTCCCACGAGATTTTCCTGGGCATTCAGTACAAGAGGAAACAAAGTAATAAATTCAAAAGAAAGTATGTTACAAATGTAGTAATGGGATGCCAATTAGAGACATGCGTCTGACCAATTTCTATGGGAAATTGCTCTGATTATTCTATTTCCTCCATCCACTGCTCATTCTTACACAATTTGCTTTGAGGCTGAGTATCCGAGCACAGCGTGGATCTCTCCAGCGCCTGTAGGGAAGTGCAGAAGCATGAGAGACAATAGATTGGCAGATTGGGTTTGTGCACAACAAAAGCTCTTCCCACCCTGTAATTAGTATGTAACCAGATTTTACTCTCCTTGTTCAAAGCTGCTTTTGCAGCTTCATTGTGCTCTGTATGGGACTGAGGGAATGAGTTACCCATGTCTTTTTTCCTGGATCATTTCTCCTCCCATAGTCTGAAGGGGTCTGTAAGAGCTAAAGTGGCTGGACCCAGAAATGCAGCCCCAGGAGGAGTCGGGGGAGTCTTGTGACCATAGTTCTTGTGTTTGCCACATACCCAGAGATGCCCCAGTACACCTTGTTTGTACAGAGCCGGGCACTGGTGATAATAGCAGGCAGCAAAAGAATTCAGGAGGGTGAAGCAGTTCATACAGCTCATGCTCCTGACTACAGAAACCATCTGTAGTGCAGACAAAGATGAACAAATCTTTATTTCTAGTGCTGTGAATTAACACATTGTGAAAGGTTATCCTACGTCGTGTCTTGACTATTGTTTGGGTGACTGGAGGTACCCGTGCCCTCTGCTCAGCCCTGTTTCCAGCGTAAAGGGAGGCGCAGGGCCACAGACACAGATTTTGTCAGGGCTGCAGCTGTGATTTTGCAGCTTTCTACAGGCAATTGTCTCTTCTGTGCAAAGAAAGTTCATTTTGGAAGCTTCATTTTGAAAATTCTGCTAAATTTTCGCTGCTGCTTTGTCCCGGGGTGAGGCTGGGTCATGGTGGTACCGCGGCTCTTGAGTGAGCTTGAAGAAATGTAAATGTGCCCTGAGGTTCCAGGTGAGGAAACACACCCAACCCCCCCCAGCCCTCCTGTGAGCCTTGGTGAGTGTTTTGCCCACTGGTTTTTTGCTGTTCTCATTATTGTTGGTTAGTGTCAAGGCTGCCCTCTTCCTTATAACTCGGTCTGAAGCCAGTGGATTGCAGTTGCCAAGGTAACAAAACATTTTCTGTAGCTGTCATACTTCACATAATTAAAAAAAAAAAAGAAAGAAATAGGAAGGGGGAGCAGTTTGTAAAGGAAAGGGATTTCACACTGGGACACGTTAGCCCGGAAGGTGATTGCAGGGTGAAAGTTGGTAGCACCCAAAGAACACCGCACAGATGAGTCTTCTGAAAAGCTGCTTTAGGAGAGAAGAACTTTTACGAGGAATGAGTCAAGTTGTGGATATTTATTTCAGTTCTTGAGAGCTCTCTGGAGAGCGACACACAACCGAGCCACTGCTGGAGTTGCTTTAAATAACCCACCATTCAGCAGCCCTTGAACTACTGCTTAGTGGGTCTGGACCCCCATCGCTTCCCGGCGTGGGCGGTGGCGGTGCTGGAGCTCCACCAGCGAAGCATTAACTGAAGCACCCTGCAGCTGACCTTTCTTCCTTTGGGGGGGTCTGGCGGGTGGGCAGAGCTCTGCTGTTTGCTCACAGGAATTTTGAGGGCTCTCCTGAATGCTTCTGACAATTTAACCAAAAGATGGGGAAAATGGAGGCTTGGGAGGGAGAGCTGAAAGTGTCTTGGCTGGTATTTTGGTGTTGAATAAAAGATGCAGGAGGAGGTAGCTAATATTGAGCTAGTCCTTTTCCCTCTGGCCAATGAATATGCAAAGGAAGATAATGTCTACTAGCTCCCATTTTTTCTCCAGGCTGCAGGTACTTTAAGCTGTATATTTAAAATAAAGGAGAAATGCAGCCTTGTTTTTTTTTTCCTATCACAAAGTCAGGAATTGGGGCGAGAGATGCAGGAGAGTGTCTCTTCTAAGGCATCACAAATCTGGCAGCCAGGCTGTTTACGTCAGGGGTCAGGCCGTGTTCGTCCTCGCTCCGCTGGGAACGTGCATTTGCACAGAGCAGCCCAGCAAGAGCTGCTGCAGAATCTGCCAGGAGAGCAGAGCTGCAGCTCGGGGTCTGATATGCGGCACTGGTGGCTGCACCCCCAGGCTCCAAAATGTGGCTGGAATCTGGAACATCTGCAAGGGGAGGAGCACTAAACCTTTAATTAGGGATTTATGAATGGTGGAGACATGATTTAGTCATTGTTTGACTTGCCTTCCAGAAATAGATGTGTTTTGGTTTGTTTTTTTTAATCTTGCCCCTTTTCCCTTCCTCTTGCCCCCAGTGAGTAGCAGAATGACCAGCAAGGTGCGAGGCAGCTGTGCCAGTGCTTGCTTTGGCCGGACCCCGCTCAGCACCAGCAGCTCTGTTTCTATGGGGACTGGTGGCAGCTGAGACACCAGTTGGTGAGGAGCTGCAGGAAGGAGGGCACGTTCTCCCTCAAATACTGGGAGAGAATCCCATGCCAGCCTTGCTCCTTACTGCTCGCCATAGGCGGAATAAAACAAAACTTCCCTCTTTTCTGGTTTATGTAAACTGTAAAGATGAAAAACCACTGCTATAAAAATTATTTGCAACAAACAACAGAGTATCAAAATCCTGGGTAGCTGTGCGAGAAGCCAGAAGATATTCAGATTCTGGGGTCAGAGAAATGCTCAGGTGCAATATTAGCTTAGGGCTTTACAAAAGCTCTTCCCTTCTTCAATTCCGTGTGAGGGCAGTGGGACTGGGGACAGGCTGCCGTGCTCATTGCAGTGTCCGGGAGGCAATAGCTGTGTTTGGGGAAGATGTGCCTGTGCTGGAGGGCCCCATTCCAGGTCTGAAGCAGCTCCTCAGGGACTTGTGGTTTAAAGGACTGAGGATGCTGTTGGCAGAATACCAGAGCCTGGACCCACATTTGATGTCAGTGCCATCTCTGAGCTGGTTGCAAATGTACCAAACGCTATAATAATGTGCTGGATGGTGAGAGCTGTGAGCTGTCCGCCGCCGTTCTGGCTGTCAGCGATCGGAGGCTGGGATCCAGCCCTAGTAATTAAGAATCTGACTACGTGGGAATAATGATTCCCCCCTCTGTAAAGAAGAATTTTATCTTCTTGCCTTTATTTTGTCTCTTTGATCAGCCAGACCTCTCTGCCACATCTAGAGCTCACAAATATATTCTGGGGTTTTATAACCACTCATTTACACATTCATAGATGCTAATACACGTCTAGGTCTCCCTTTCAAACTTTCTGATGAATTTCGGGAATTTGCAGAGAGGGGACCCGATCCTGCAGCTGTCGTCGGGGTAAAATCAATTCAACCAGCCAACAGAGTGCGGGGTTCAGTCAAAATGAATTCCGAAGGCTTGAGCATGTTTGTTCCTGGTTTGGAAGGTGAAGACCTTTCTGCACAACCCTTCCCCATGTCATTGGGTTGCACCCCGAGAAAGCCCAGATGATTGATGGCCTGCTGAGGAGTGAACAACAGCAGGCTGGGTGCCTGTGAGGGTTGGGTGTTTTTTTTCCTTTTCCTTTTTTTTTTTTTTTTTTTTTTTTTTGTTGTTGTTTCCCCTGATGGAGAACACAGATGTCTAATTGGAATAGGGTATTTATTAACATAAGCTGCTTGGCTATTCAGAAATCGGAGCTAATCAAAATATTGTAAATATCGTGCCTGGAGAAATGTCACCCTTCACCACGATTGCATTGCCATATTTTTTTCAGTCTGTTTAAGAAAGTGTAAACAACTATTTGCAGACTGTCGTGGCTGAAACACACTCCTGGTTGTGGTATCTGAGGCAGTGACCTTGCAGCAGGAGGAGAGGCAAAGGCAGAGCACCTGGCGGGTGCTGGGTGGGTGGGTGCTCTGCCTGCCCTCCATGGGTGCTCTGCCTGCCCTCCTTCTCAGGCACTGTTTGCTCTGGGGGCTTTGGAAGCTTATTGTGTGCCAAAAGCAGGAGACAGGACTGGAGGAAGGCTTTGGTGAAGACTGGAGGAAGGCTTTGGTGGGTCCTGGCTGGGCTTCGTGTCAGATTTTTATGCAAAATGTTGTTTCTGTTTCCCCTGGACTTTCCTAGCCCCAGCTCTGGTGCTGGGATCCCTCCCGAGCATCCTCACCCAGAATGAATGCACTCTTTGATGTAAAATTTCTAATAAATTTCAGGAAATTATAGTAAACACTTGAGTTGCACCATGTAGTTTACAGCCAAGCCAAATGACTTTTCTCTTACGTCGATGACTGCAGCTTTTATTGGTAGCAGGAACAATTTCCATGTGCTCTCAGTAACATATAGTGGCTGATGCCTAAAATAAAAAGAAGTCTTTAGAGTCATAATAACTCCAGAAGATGAATAGATATAAAAGGTAGATGGAATTGAAAGGCATTTTAATTTGTCATTATTTCAGTTCCAGAGAGCAGCTGAATAATTACACCGCCTATGAAGAGAAAGTGTGTAATACTTTCTTTCATTATAGGACTAAATTGTCTCCCTTCCCTTTTAATGTAAGTGAAAGTAAAGCTGTCTTTGAGATCTTCCATTCTGATCACCGTTGAAAGCCCCGGGACGGCTCGTGCAGCTTTGTTTTGCGGTGCCAGGTGTGCGGGTTGATTATTTTAATGTGAAGCATAAACACCGGCGCGTTGCCCAAAGCGGTAAAGCCCAGCTCGCCAGCGCCGCCCGAGAGAGAAACTCCTCGTGTGCGGGGCTGTGGACAAGGCAAGTTTTGCAGGGTTTGGGAGGCTCAAGCAAATTTAAATTGAGGATGTACAGAAAGTTCATTTTTTTTTGCAAAGCTGGAGCTTTGGCTGCTGACAGAGGCTGAGGGGGGTGGGAGGCGTCCGCTGGGAGGGGAGTGGGATGCTCCTGGGTCTGCCCGGGCGTCAGTGGGGGCTGACGTGTGGGCAAAGCTCGGGAGGGGCACGGCAGCCAGCTCTGAGCCCAGAATGGCAGTGGAGGGTGAATTCTGCTTCGGTTCTGTCTTGCAGCCTGAAGAACCAGTAGTAGCTCACCAGTCGAGACAAGGAAAACCACCGATGCCTCTTCTGCGGAGAGGAGCTGGTCAGCAAGGAGAGGATGCTTTCTTGGACAATGATCCTGTGTGGATTCGATAATTAACATGTAACTAACCTTTGCTTTGGACAAATACATGGAGCTTTTTTGGGTTTTTTTTTGGTTTGGTTTTGTTTTTTTTTTAATTTTGTGGTGAGTTAAAATATTTCGATGGATTTTTTTACCCTTTCAAGATAATATTTATTCAGCACAGATTCTAAAATATGATAACTATCCTGTAAATACAGCACTTAATCATCACTCATCTTCAGAGACAGTGGAAACAAAATATTTTACTTTTTCATATTTATTCTTAGATTTCTCTCAAGAGTATAAAATTATTCTATTACATTATCCATGATAGCAATGTAATCAGTCTTCAATCAGAAATAAACATACTTTCTTCACCTTCTCCAGCATGGTTTGTGTCAACACATAAAGAGCAGCAAAAAAAAAAAAAAAAAAAAAAAGAATTACAGGGATTGAGGGATTGTATAATAGATGGATTTTTCTCCTTTTCTCTTTGTCTTCAGAGAAAAAAAATGGTTCAGTGAGTAAAGAAAACTAAAATGAAAGTGTAAAATGCTTTTCCCACCAGTAGGATTCCTATAGGCTAGTTGGAAGCCGTTCCCTTTACCGACTTTGCTGGTGCAAACCCAAAGCCAGACATTGCCCCTGGAGCGGGCAGCGCGCCCGGAGAGCTGCGGGAAGGACGGTGGCACCGCGTTGGCAGCGACTGAGCTGGTGGGGCCACCCTGAGCCAGTACCACCGGCTGTGAGCGCGTTCCCTGGCGCTGCAGGGAGATGGTGAGAGGCAGCGCGGACTGGTGGTGGGGGTGGTGACAGGGACTGGTGGTGGAGAGGTGACAGGGACTGGTGGTGGAGAGGCAACAGGGACCAGCAGTGGGGAAGGTGGAGAGGTGACAGGGACTGGTAGTGAAGAGGCAACAGGGACTGGTGGTGGAGAGGTGACAGGGACCAGCGGTGGGGAAGGTGGAGAGGTGACAGGGTCCGGCGGTGGCGACAATGAGGGGTGACAGGGACCTGCAGTAGGGATGGTGGAGAAGGAGTCCAGGAGCTGTGCTCACTGCCAAGCCCAGCACCATGGGGCTGCCGTTGAGCTCTGGCATTTCCCTGCTGCGTGGGCAGAGGGTTTGGACCGAAAGCTTTCCCTGCCTCAGAACACCCGTTGTGTTGCTGCTGTATTTGCAGAGAGGTGAAGCGTTGAGCAGGGTCAGGTCTGCAGGGAGCATTAGGAGCTGGATATGTTAGAGACCCTCCAGGTGCTGTGGGTCTCTGGCAGCCCCCCAGGGCCCTGTGGCCGGGATGGTGGCTTGGGGGTGCCCATTCACAGGGAGGAGAAAAAGGATTTGAAGGGAGAAAAAAATTGCCCCAAACCAGCCTTAACCATCCAAGAGGAAGGTTGGTTGTGCAGACCCCAGCTGGGTGCCACTCTGCAGCAGTTTGGTGCTCATCTGTAGGGAAGGTGTTTATTTCTCACTGGCTTTGGCGGGGGGGAGTGGAAGCAGAAGTAACTATTCAGTGGAAAGAGGGAGTTCATGAGGATTTTAATCCCTCTACTGCAGTCAGCACAAAAGGAACCAGGTTTCTTACCTAACCCACTGCAACGCAAAGAGCTCCAACAGCTGCAATCCAGTGTCACGTAGGTACTGCAAGCAATGCAAACCAAACCGCGCTGTGCCCAGTTACGCAAACTCGGTGAGTGCACTTGGCATGCACAGAATTTCTCTTGCGAATGCTGCTGGAGAGGAAGCACCAACTTTTTAAAGAGCAATTTGGTTGTTTTCTGTGTGTGTAGTAGCACGATTCTTCTGACTCTGGCCATTTCCCTGCTTCTGCATCTCTGAAATAACAGGCGCTTCCTTTCTGTGCACACTCGGCTGGAGGCTCGCCGGTGTCTTCGGAAGGGAGCAGTGATGTGTGCGAGTCCATCAGGTCATTTAAGAGGAACCCCAGCAAGGTGCAAATTCACTTCTCCACATCTCAAGAAAGAGCAGTAACTTGTTGCTCCTGGCTCTGCATCGGGAGAACTTTTCATTTAGCCCACAGCCCGGGGCCGTGGCCTCTGGGTTTGTGAATTCTCCGCCAAGTGAACGAGCTGTGCACGGACGGTTAACGCGTCCCCCATCCGGTTGCCTGCACCTTAAGAAACCAAAGCAAAGTGTATTGCTCTGCACTGTGGTGTTGAGTAGCGCTGTGTGTCTCGGATGAAAGATGTTTGGGCGTCTCACTTGGACAGTGTCATTTTATCTGTTCACAGATTTATTGCTATTACCGTATATTTGTAATACCGTAGCCCATAAGAGAGGGAGAGGATGTAGGAGAGGATGCTGTCAGCACCACTTGGTAACCTTGATCTGTCTCTGAAGGGAGCAACACCCAAAGGGTTCGTACGTCAGAGGAGCCTTGGGTGGCAGATGTGCCTGTGAAATCAAGGCAGCTTCACTGCAAGCCTGTGCTGAGCCATACTTTGGGGAAAGGCAAGATGTAAAGTCATTAAGTCACAAGGCAGCACATCCTAAGAAGTAATTGTCCCGATCCAGCGCTGGTACCTGGAGGACTCTGTCAGTACAAGCTCTTCTACTTGTAAATGAGCCTGTGGGATGTAGCGGGAGCAGCTTTTTGTGGAGGGGACCTTGTGATGCCGGAGGAAGAAAAATAGTCTTAATCTGCTGCTGACAGGGTTCTGTTTTTCATATCTTTCCCTACTGTGGGAAGAAGTTCATCTTCCGTGGCTGGCTGGAGCGGAGCGCAGGCTCAGGCAGCTGCAGGGTGTTCTGCTGCAGGGAGCAGTGCCACGGAAAGCTGCTTTGTCTTTCCTTCGCAAGGATAATACTGTGTAAGTGGCTTCTTAATTACTGTCTCATCTGGGACTCTGAAATCCCTCCCTACCTCGCTGCTGGGGTCACCCTTCTAATGAAAACAGGCCTATTTTTGCCAGTGGAAATGATTCTTTTAACTTGCAAAGGCAACTAAAAGCCCAAACTGAACAGAGTTCTTTGTAAAAGACTCCTCCAAATCTTCAGGAGAGAAAAGAAATAATTCTCGTAAATAAGGAGGAAGATTAATAATAAATGTTGCTTCACAGAAGCCCATGTTATGTTGCCTGCCAGCAGTGAAGGCTAAATAGACCCCTTCTAGTTTAAGAAGAAATGAGACTCCTGTGATTTGGGTTTGGGGTTTTTTTTTTTGCCATAACGTATGAAATCTGTTGGCAAATACACTTCAGAGGCAATGTTCAGTGCTTTATCTTCATTTGGCATCTAATCGGAGGGACGTGCTACATCTGCATAATAGCCAGGCTAATTGACTTGACAGAGCAGAGTGATCCTGTTGGTCATCTTCAGTAGCTGGGGGAATGTCTGTGAATAGCCCCGTGAGTGACGACAGAGGCTACAGACAATGTGAGGCAGAGCCCCTGCTCGAGCTGTGACAGGCAGGAGACAGACGCAAATCTCACGCTGCATTTTCAAGTTTGCCAAACTGTTTTTATCTGCTTTGAAAATCTTTCCTGTTGTGTTTTGCCTTCAGTCCTGAGAAGGGAAGGGTCAGAGGCGCTGCAGAATCTAATTGTTTACTTTCTGGAGACAGTGAACGATACTGAAGAACCTCTATATGATTAATTTGTGCTCTTGCATCAATGCCTTTCATGTGTGGAGGAGAATGGGTTGTTCACAGATGAGTAAGCATCTCCTTAGCTTTCATAGCTGTGGGGCTGTTTCATTTATTGTGTTTTGGGTAATAACATAAGATGCCAGTGTCTCTGAAACTAAACTGCCTCTTTACAGAGAGAACGATTTACAGAAATAGGGCACATCATTCATGTGTGTGCAGCCTGACTTTTCTGAGCCTCCTTCCCCCCAAAATTCCTCCTTCCTGCAGCCTCTGCTCTTTCCTCAGGCTGCACCCAGGGTGCTGCAGAGGTGGTTTTGTAAGGGCAGAAAAAAAAAAATCTAACTTGTGTGCTCATGTAATCACTACAAGCTAATTGCAACAAATTAATTACAGCACAAACACACTTTCTTTCCCTAGGCAGGTGTGTGGACAGTTCTGATGCTGCTGTAGTGAGATGGGTGGAACTCAACCTCTCATACCTGTCCAAGTCTGTTTGTCCTCTCCTCTGGCTGTTTGGCTTGGCCTGGAGTTGGTGACTTGCATGGTCTAAGAGAATGGCTAAAGGTGGGGGACCTGTCTCTTCTGGAGGAGAGTCTGGATTGTTATGCCACTCTGACACCTCTCCGTAGACGGTTTGGCCGGCAGCACTGCAGGGACAGTGCAGAGCGGTACGTATGTGAAAGCAGGAGGGCCAGGGCTGCAGATGAGATTGCCACGTCCCACACCACCCCAACCCTGCTGAGCAAGAGTCACGTGTGGTGAGAATGAGATGCCCAGTCACATCCTCCTGCTCTGTCCTGTTTCAAACTGGAGTAACTAGAGCAGCACAACATTTGCATTTGTTGCCAGTATTGTCCTGGTCCAGTCAATCAGGCTTTGGTCCCTAAATCCTTCTAATCTCTTGCTTTTCCTAAGTTCATTAGGCCTTCAAAGCAAGACATAAAAAGACAAATCTCCTAGTGCTAAGTCAGTGATCCCTGCCGAAATGCCTCCAGACTGCGCGCGCTCCTCTGATGTCGAGACTCGTACACACACCCCGGGCTTAAACACGGCGTGCAGAAATATTAGAGACCCTGGAAAATGGATGCAGTGCAGCCAGGGTGTCCCCCAAGGCTACTTTAAATTGAAGGGTGCCTATGCTTCCTTCATTCAACCCCCCCCCCCCCCCCCCCACCCCCCTCTTTTTTTTGTTCGCGTCCTATAAAATATAAAAAAAAAAAAAACAAAAAAAAAAAACACACCCCTCCAAGCAATTTATCAAAAAAAAAAATAAAATATTTATTTA
>JANHGN010010952.1:0-13014 GCA_024605025.1 Megaceryle maxima
GGGGGGGGGCGGGGTGGGAAGTTGTTCTGCTTTGCTCTAGATAGAAAATACAACTAGTAAGGGAGACATGAGAAATAACAAACATTTTACATTGCAAGCATTTCAGTTTGCTGCTCACCAAATTTCTCTGCTTTGCATGTGAAATTCTCAGGGAAGTCCATCTGGAAGGATTTGGCAGCATGGCAAAGGAGCAACCTTACTAAAACCACAGAGAGTCAGATGTGCAACACAAGGTGCTGGCATCATCTATGCATCTGTTTGCAGGGGGATACTTTACAAGTGTTGTTACAGTGTTTCATGAATATACTTCCTTCTGTTTGCATGCACTTGAAAGCTCTGTATAGGTTGGAAACAACTTTTTGAAATGGCATTGCTGCTTATTTCAATGTCTGTACAGAAAAAAAGTGCTGTATGTGGGTTTTTGTTTTCTTGGGAAGGGGGGTACTGTGGCTGGAATTGCACTCAGGCGTTTATAAAGCATGTTGAAAAGTTTTCGACTTGCTGTTTGAGATCAGTGCTAAAGGTATGGCATTTAGGGATTGTTCTTTTTCCTCCACTTTTTGAGGCCAGCAGTTGCAGCTTCAAGTCACAGTATGAAGCCCAGCTGAAGGTTAAACTTGTCTCTGAAAAGTATTTCTAGGCTGTTACGTTGCAATAAATACTGACATTTCCAGAGCACTGTACAGCTTCATCATCTTTAATCCAGTGCTTTCAGCTCCACCTTTCTTTTAATAACAGCCATGAATGTGTTTTAATTTGTTCTGAAAATACTTTGGGGAAACCTAATTACTGTTCTCTGTAATTGAGTATTTGAAATAATTGTTTCAGCAACTTGAAACTGTCTTTTATGACTAAAGAAGGAGGCAAATGCAGAAGGGCGAGATAAAGGCCATTATATCCTACGCTTGCTCAGTGAGCATCCAGTAAAATCATTGTTGGCTGCCAGTGAGCTTTTAGAATATTTTATGTGAAGAAATATATTATATACACCTCTAAGTGCAATACAAACCAACAACTTGAAAAAGGGGAAAACAAAACAAAAACAAACAAAACCCACCCCACAAACAAACAAACAAAAGTAAATGCTACAATGTCAAAATTGCTTTGTTTCTTTCTCCCGGGAATGAAATGTACTTGTGATTAGTCTTGAAAACCATTCTCATTTGTGGGCTGATAAGTTTAACTTGTAGAAGATCTTTAGTCATCTACATTGTCCTTTTGTGTACAGTAAACATATCTGTGTTCTGTGCTTTCTGTATATTTGCAAGTGCTTTCAAACGGTTTCACTGGAGACTTTATTTCTGTTTTCTTTGGTGGTTGTCATGGGAGTACAGCAAACTAGAAGAATGGCTTTTGTAGAAGTCGATTGAAAGCACAATCAAAGGTAATGGCAGTAAAGAAAATGAAGAAATTGTAATAAAATGTAAAAGAAGTGGACGTATTGGCAAATGTAATATATTGAAGGAATTGATTACAAATGAATTAAAAACACGATTACCCATTTGTTCAGATAAGTTCCTGAAGAGGCTTAGGAGGAGCTTGGAGGTGTATTAGAGAAGAATGATGACGTCTTTGCCCTGTTCTTAATAAATTCCCTGTTTATTTGCCTTTGTTCACCATCATAGATGCATACTGTGCTATGGGGGCCTTTGTGCAGATGTGACCATTATTGTGTAGTTTATTTATGTAAGCATTAAAAAAATTTATTATTCTGAGTTCTTTTGTGATGTAAATGTTGTTGTTTGTCTGTCAGAGTATTCTGGTTAGGAAATTAACAGTCTGAATTTCTAAGATACTGACATGCTATCTACTTCCAAAGAGTAAACATATCTATGTCTTCTGAGTCTACGTATTAACTTACCTCCGTGACTCCTTTATGTGTTTCTTTTTCCATGTACTTGGCTGGGGAACATTTTCTACTTCTACAAGCTACTTTTAGCTAAAAATGTTCAGTAAAGCAGCCTTTAAACAGACAGACAAATGTGGATTAGAGAGAAGACTGATGCTCTGTTTTCACTGGTGTGCAGGACAATTCTAAATTGTCTTTTTAATGTTTGAAGTACAAATAATCAAGTCAGTTGTCCAATACCTGCTTAATGTGCAGAAGTATCAACATGTATCTCTTTTTTTCTTTTCTGTAAAGTTTGTTTTATTTTTTCATAGCCTTTAAGTGGACCTTCTGAACATCTGCACTGAGAATAAGTTGATAGTTTTCTAGCTGCAGATGTGGATGACTCTGAGTTGAACTAGTAGATCTACTGGATTTTCTGGAAGATCTCTTTTTCTCTCCATTTAGTTTACTTTCACTAAGGTGTTGTGTGAGGTGTTCTGTTTGTTGTTTTGGGGTTTGGTGGGTACGTGTTTTTGTTGGTTTTGAGTTTTGTTTGGTGTTTGGTTTTGTTAGTTTGTTTTTAAATATCTAAGTTTTCCTTTTAAGGAGTTACAATATCTTCCCTTAAACTGCTATTACATTCAGGCTTATGGTTTTAGGAAATGCAGTAGTTCTTTGTAACTTGAAACTTAAATTTGTTTGTGTCACTATAAAAGCACTGCTAAATAACTTCACATGGAAATGGTTTCAGTGTCTTGTAATGAAGGCTTTTATAACACCACAAACTAACGTGTATGTGTTGGAAGGAGAAGCACTAATCCTTTAGCAGTCTTTTCCCAATAGGTATAAAAACCTGAATTACTTGAATGAGTAGATTGTTTTGAACAAAGCCTCCATGTTTTAACAATGCTTTAAGACATGGTAATTTAGGGGGTTTTGTTAAGATTATGAATACCTGTGTGTTTAATCAGTGGTTTCAGTAGCTTGATTATGATTCCATGAAGGGTATTTGTTTTAAGGCACGTTAGAACTTGTTGCTTACCATTAATTTTAACAATCAGTTTTAGACTTGCTGTTTATAGCCAGCATGTTGTACTATAGACCCCAGCTTCTGCACTATAATGAGGCACATAAAATATATTGAAATAGTATTTAGATGTAAATAAAGGAATATTTAGGGTCTCTTCATGCTGTAACCAACATTTTCTGGATAATTGCATTTGAGGAAACTAACTTCGTAATGCCTCTCTTTGTGTTCGCTTCTGCTTTGAGGGTAGAACACGACTCTTAAATATTTGAGAATCTTTTAGACTGATAGTAGCTTCTGCAGGTGATCTTCATGCTTTTAGCTTCACATAGTGATTGTATAGCCGGAGTTTGCAGTCGTGGGCTGGGGCTCAATTTTGTGGTCTTCTTTTAAAATATAGTTTGATTTTTTGTGAAGTGTAGAAAGAAAAGGTTGTATTTGCAGAGAGAAGGTGGATAGGTCTAAGTACAGATAAAAGCTTCCTTTAGCATTATTAAAAAAGGCTTTCTGGTAAATAGGTGAGAAACCCCAGTGCTACTCTTTGATAGGTATCTTTGAAAATTTTATTTGCTCTGCACATCAAGTCACTAAATTTAATTAAAGCATGCTGTGGTGTGCCCTCTCAAAAAAAAGTAGGTACCCTTCTTGCTCACAGATACTTAACAATTAGGGAAGAAAGACCAATAGGTAAAAGTACTTTTCCTAAAATTTCTTTCTGTGGGCTCTTTACTCCCATTTTCTTTTTGTGTGTGTTACTCTGAACAGTGACAGTGGTGGTGCATCTGTAATGATTTGAGAACATAACCAAGATCAGTAGTTAGAGGCTAGGGTGTTTACTAGACCAAGTGATACAGCTGAGAAGTGACAAGTTCTTAATCATAAATGCCTTTGTTTGTAAAGGTCTGAAATGAAAACATCAGTATGCAAAGCTAAATAAAAGGTGAAGACCTGTGCTCATTTTGTCTGGAACTAATTTTCTTCATAGTAGCTGGTAGGGGGCTATATTTAGGATTTGTGATGGAAACAGTGCTGATAATACAAGGATGGTTTCGTTCCTGTTGAGCAATGAGCAGCTTTTGCTTTACTTACTAAACTGTCTTTATTTCAACCCAGGACTTTCCTTCCTTTTACTCTCCCAGTTCTTTCCCACATCACCTGGGGGAGCAGTGAGCAAGTGTCCATGTGGTGCTTAGTTGCCAGCTGGGATTAAACCATGACAAGAACATTGCTCAGGGTTCAATGAAATACAGATTAGTTTTACCATCTAGGAATAGGAAAGGTAGCTCCTAGGAGGGGAGGTGGGAGAAGTGTAGACAAGGTTAAGTTGGTGTTCTTGGTGGAGGGAGGAAATGAGAAAGCAGTTGCCTCCTAAGAGGAAGAGACAGGCAGGTTTATTGCTGGTGGAATGAGAGGAGCTGGTTGTGGAGGGATAGTTCATACTGAGCCCATAATTTTTATCTTATGGCCTATTAGATGTATTTGGTATCTAGCAGAGTTATGAATTTTAGCTGTTATGTCAGCTTAGTTGCCTGTAAAACTGCATCCTCCATTCCAAAGCTCTTATTTGTGATGTGTAGGTTTTCCTTGAGGATGGCCTGAAAGATTAGAGATAAAGCAACTGTTTTCTGAGAAGTGTCCTCCTTTTTACTGGCATTTGGCTGGGTTTGTGCATCAATGTGCTTTTTTTTTTTTTTAAACATCTGTTCTCACAAATGTCCTAAAATAGGAATACATTTGTTCTAATAAAGCAAGAAACACTGTTTTGAGCTGAGTTAGTTTGTGTCTCTTTTTTATTTTTTTTTAATCTATATGCAGAATTTGCTTATTAAGAATAAAGTGGGATGGGCTTAATATTTGTGAGAAGTCACCATTTCCTTTGGTATTTAATTGACTAAAAATTATTTTTGCTGCATACAGTGTTTGTATTAAAATTCCCAAGCATCTAACTTCCACAGTATGTCACATGAATACTTCACTAGGTCCTGTTTAGTGAGAGAGGTCCTGAGATGTAATCTGGAAGACCAGAAAATCAGTACCATGTCTGAAACAAAATAATGTTGTTAATCATTAGGGAAGGCAGGTGGTTTTCTTTTTTTCAAACTAAAATAGATGAGGTTTAGTGAGTCTCATTTCACAGTAAGTAAGCTTTCTAAATTGAGAGCTTGTAACTTAGATGTTTGGGTTTTATTCTCCAGGTGCTCACACATGTACTGCTCTCTGCCTTTTAATATCCAGTGACTTATTCATTGTAAGGTACTAAGAGAATAAAAGTTTCTTTATGAGGAAAAAAAAACCCTCATCTTTGTTTATATGGCCATAAAAGGTTTGGGGCTTTTGTGGTCTGGGTTTTTATTTGTTTGGGGTTTTTTGTTTGTTTGTTTGGTTTTCTTTTTTTTTTTTTTTCCCCCATTGTGTTTTGGTGTTTTCTCTTGGTAGGCTTGGGTTTGGTTTTGTGTGGGTGGTGTTCTTTTCGTTTTGGTGGTGTTTCATGGGGGGGTTTTGAAGTTTGGTTTTTTTTTTTTTGTTTTTGTTTTGTGTTTTTTTTTTTTTTTTTTTTTTTTTTTTTAATTCTTCTTCTTCAAACATAGAATGGAACACATATGCAGATAAAATACAAAGGGCCTGATTTTGCTGCACTTGCAAAGAACACAAACATGTCTGGTCCTGGCATGGATGCCAGGGCAGGTTAAAGGCAGAGCTGTACCCTGGCAGAGCTTGTTACACCCCTTTGAGTTTGGGAGTGATCTGTCACACTGCCATTCCTTTAGCTGCAAAAAAAAAGACAGGAAAGAACAAATGCATACTGGTGGATGAGTGGAAAAAGTTAAAATGTAGAAGGTGAAAAATGAATTTAAAAGCTTGTCTTATTTGGTTCTCTGTTTAGAAGTTGTAGTTCATTAAGGGTGGGCTAGGGCTACCTGGAGACAATTTACATCCCTGATAGGAATTCTTTTGATTCTCTTAAGGACTATAACAATTACACACACACCCAGCTTTTAGCACACTGGCTCTTGGGCATCTTGAACAATATTCTGTTATCTTCTTCCAAAAGCACTATGCAGAAGATTAAAGCTCAGGGGAGAAAAACATAGATTGCTTTCAAATAAAACTGATCTTCACTCTGGGCAGTCCAAGCAATCAGAGAGCAGGAGTTATTTTTATGATATGTCGAGGGTTAGGGTTGGGGGCCAACCACTAGAGGAATGACAGACGTTCTCTATTAACCCCTCACCCTCTTCCCCCTTGGGAAGAGAGGAGGAAGAGGGAGAGAAATGTATGGATTGGGAAAAAAAAATTTTAAAAAGCCCATGTGCTCTCTCCATTTTGAACTGAATATGATGTACATGGGATGGAATCCCTCACTGGGCATTTTAGAGTCACCTCTCCTGTCCGCTCCTCCTCCATGTGCCACCTCTTCCTTCATAACACCCCAGTGTGCTATACAAAATTTAGCAGGGACCTTGGTCTGCACAGGAGCAGGTATAAGCAAGAGCTTTTCTGCACACCAATACCTGGTAGTAACTATAAGTATCAAACTATCCCTTCTAGAAGCAGGCACTGTCTGCAAAAACATGCTGTTAACTTCAGAAAGTGCAGTCACTTAGAAGAGACTTGGCTGAAAAGTAAAATCTCTGAACAGAATTAGTTCTGTTCAAGTTCAAATAAGTACAAATACATACATTGGCTATATTAGCACTTACGGTTAATAATTAAAAATATTCAAACCATTTAATTTTTGCATTTTTAATTGCAATTTTTTTTATTGTTTGTAGAAAAAGTTGATAGCATACAGTGAACTTCTGATGCATTTTTCACATTGGGAAAACCTTCAGGGGAAAACATAAGACATGCATTGAAAAGAAGGGTAGTATGAAGAAGTATTTTGTTATGAAGTGTTAAAAGTAACTCCTAACTTGAGAGTTTTCTCCTCTTTGGAGTTCTGTAGATCATGAAACTAGTCCTGAATGAAGCATAGCTCTCTGCAATGGTAATTTGCACATTACATGTTGAAGACCAACCAGTAGAATGCAATTTGTTCTTGTTTTTCTCTGCATTTGAAATATTTAACTACCATGCTTTGCTGCCATTTTTAAAGTTACTTACGATGTTCATTATTTTAAATAGAATCATAGTATGGGTTGGAAGAGACCTGAAAGATCATCTAGTTCCAACCTTTCTGCCATGAGCAGGGACACTTCCTGCTAGACCAAAGTTGCTCTAAGCCCCATCCAGCCTGCCTTGAACACTTGTAGAGATGGAGCATCCACAGCTTTTCTGGGCAACCCGTTCCAGTGCCACCTTCATAGTGGAGAAATGTATTTGAGTAACTGCAGCTACAGTTTGTGCATCATTTAAATCCGTGAGTGATCTGTATGATCCCTTCCAAAAGCACATGTAAAATTATTACATAAGAAACTATATTTGTTTACTTTACATTTACATTATTTATCTTTATATATATATATTTTTTTACCTTCTGATACAAATCATGCTGATCACTACATTGTAATGGGAGAGGAGAAATCTAGCACAGATAACTAGTTGAATAAAATACAAGGTCCAGAAACTGCTACTACTTGGCCAGCTTCTAGAGTAGAGTGTAGCAGCTGTGGCATGTGTTGAGTGCTGTTACTGTTTTGTGTGCATGAACAGTGAGAAGGAGGTAAGCAATGAGGTGAGGAAGTATGAAGACACTAACTTACTGAATAGTTAAGAGGGAGGACCAAACATGGAGCCAGCAGCAATTCTGAATAAGTAAATGTATTAGACTACATCCAGTTGTTTTGATTGGGTGCTTGCAAATTAGTTTGCTGATGGGGAGAGTTACAGTTAAAGAAAAAGAACTTTTCTTTATCTACAGTAATAGAGACAAAAGTGTCACTGATTGCTCTATTCAATGCTGTCTGCGTTTATGTGCATTGGTAGCACATTATCTAGCAGTACAAAGCCTTCATCAGAGCTGCTGATAGCTTGAGCCACTTGTAATGTTATGGCTTCAAAAAGTTCTAGATAGCTTAATTTATTTTTTTTTAAATGATTATATTTTGACTGTCAGTCAGAGACTGGCAGAAGAAACAGTCTTGGTCTATATCTTGAAATGTGAATTATGCCAAAGTGTTCTTAAGGCTCATGTTTCACAAGAGCAGTCAAGTGACACAGAGATAAGAAAGTTTGGCCTGATGCTCATGTGACCCTACTTCAGAATAAAGAGTGGGTAATAAGCCAGAAGAAACTGCTTATTTGCAATTAATTAGGGAAGTGAATAATTTAATTAAATGATAGCAATTTCATGTTGATTGCTTTACAGTGGGAGTTACCAAGTAACTCCAGGTACATACTTCCTCTTCTTCATTCCTTTTTCTTCACTTTGTCTTCAAATTTGGATCATCGCTTGTTTAAATGCTTTGTGACAAATAGGTACCCTGTTTTGGAAATAACTAAGAATGAAACATCTGAACTGTGACAAGATTTCCAATCTGAGAAGAAAAGAGTCATTTCCAGAACTTGCAGACTCGCAGTGTCTTCATTGAACTCATGTGCAGCGTTGTGTGGGTCTTCCTTGAGTTGAAAATCATCTGTCCCACAATTTCTGAATCCCTTCAAGCCAGGATGCATTGGCCAGGCACATGGTGTAATTGTGAGGACCTTATGCTGCCCTAATTTAGCTGGAACTGCTGGGGAGTCAAGGAAGTTGTTGTAGATGTGAGCTAAAAGGGTTATAGCCAACACCCCCCTTTCCTACCTCTCTTCCTTACTCGTGATCTCTCTGGATCACTCTCCCATGCCTGTCACATTTTGAGGATTGCCAACAGCAAGCATTTCTGCTTGGTATGAGGTTTTTTTTGTTTTGTTTTGTTTTGTTTTGTTTTTTCCAGACACTCCCGTAACTAAATTAATAACATAATTCATAGTTAATAATTAATTAGGTTTAATAGCATGGTACTCAGTGCAACCCAGAAAACATGTTTGGTTTTTACCTTCTTCATTGAAAGGGCTGCACAGCCCGTGTTCAGACCCTGTGTCAGGCAACCATCATTCCCAGTTGTCTACTCGGTTCCTGAGGTTTTGTCCACTTCCTTCTTACTTGCATACTGAAATATGTTCATATTAATGACAGGGGTCTTCATTTTCTGCATTGCAAGCAGGACTTGTTATTTTCTTTTTGTCCCATTGCAGTGGTTCCTTGGTGCCCTTATTCTAGGCATCCTTTGTCACACTGGTTCTTGTCAATACCAGGGCAGGTATCATAGCAACAGGGTGCAATAATTGTCACGGTACTCTGGTTCTTCAATCTTTGGCAATCAGAGCTGGTAAAAATCTTGTTTGGCAGAGTTTTCCAGAGGAATGACAGATCTATATCCCCTTTCCACTGCAATCAATTCAGGCCCGGTGGTAGCCAGATGCTTGAAATGCTTCTATTTTTGCATGCTCAAGTCAAATAGCCTGAACTGTCCTAGTATTAAATCTGATGTTCCTTTTAACTGGGTCTCACCAGCACAATATTGTTTGGGCTGAAATTGCTACTGAATAGAAATGACCAAATAAAGCTTGTTAACCATTTGGATAGGACTTCTGTTCTCATGTGCAATGAGTACATCCATTATTTATTTATTTAATAGTGTATTCACAACTGGAAATTGTTATTTAAAAGGAAATCATAATATGGTGGCTACCAACAACCTTGTTTTATGTATCAAGAGAAACTTGTTATCCGTTGTTAGTCAACTATACCAAAACCAGTAAAACACCTTTTTTCCTGAACACTGTAGTGAAATCTCTTTTTCTTCCTTTAGCAGAAAATAAAATTGCATTCTTCTGAAAACTTTATGCAAGCTGGATTCTACCCTGCAGGGGTACATAGACCTCCCAGCATCAGTGAGGCACAATGAACTTGGCAGAGAATTTGTCCCCAAGGAACAGCTGGTGGTCTTCGAATTGTTCTTATGCCTTGGGCTTGAGAAGGGGGTAATTTATATCATCAGTTGTTTCATCTGAAGTTTTTTTTTTTTTCTTCAATGGGTGAGATGCCAGCTCTTGTGACTCAAAGTAACTTAAGCAGGGGCATTTTGATTGTATTTCCTCACAAGGGTGCTATTGCCACCAAGTTTTAAGAAGGTAGGGCCCTGAAAAATTATTTTGGCTTAAAAATCATGCACATCTTTAAAAAAAACCCAAAAAACCACCAAAACCAACATAGAAGGGTCTTTGGAAAGCTTTTGATATTGTGGGTCCAGGAACTGAGAGTTACTCAAAGTTATGCCAGAAGTTGAGACTTTGCAATAGAATGGTAAAAATTGGCAAGTTTCTTATCAGTGGAAGGAAACATCTTTCATTGCCCACCTTTAAATATCCAAAGATAATGCATTTTGCAAACACATGGTACTTGTAGCAATAATGTTTTTATATCTCATCCTTACTCTCCGGGTACTGCTGAAACTGGGAAAAGCTGTAATAAAGTTGTCATACCTATCTTTAAAATGCAGTTAACATTTAATTCTTATTTTAAGCTATCTTTGAAGTAAAAAGGCAATAAAATGGAACTGAGCAAGAGATTAGTAACTTTTTTTTTTTTTTTAAATGACAGTCAAAAGGTCTAGAACAAAGGGGGTGATTTGTTTGGTTTTTTTTAAGAAAGCTTATTACCTGAGGTACGTGTTGAGACAGCGCTGGAGTCTTGCACCAAAACATAACTTTGCAAATCGTTACTAATTTGTATCTGAACCGTATATAATTAAATTTTTAGGTAGGAAGGGCAATTTGAGATTATTTCAAGCTGTGTGTAGAATGTAGAAAAGGTTAATTTTTTTTTTTATTATGCTTGTGCATAATAAACAGGGTAAATATGGTGTGTGAATTAATATATATTTGTGTGGTGGTGTTGTTACTAGTAATGCATTTTGGAACTGAAAAGAAAATTACTGTTGGTTAGGTATTACATTTGTTAAAGGTAATAGTCTATTAAAAGTATTTGTCTGTTCTGCAGGACTTGTTAAGCGATGTAAATCAACATTTTCCACTGTGAATGCAGATTAATGGTATTACATTGTCAGTTTGAGGTTGGTATCTGGTAGTGTTGCCTGATGGATTAATCACCGTGGGTAGGGCAGTTTTTGGAAAAAATGGTTTGAGTAAATTCAGTGCGGTGACAGTTTGTCAATTTGTGGTTGCAGTGAACTACCAGGTTACAGCCTGTCTGGAATTAAAAAATTGAAGCACCTCATCAGATGCCCAGGAAGCATATTTTTCCTCATTGCACAGCTTGGGTTGCAGGCTTTGCATTACTTAATAGACACAGAGTGGGAATATTAATATAGCAGAAGAATATATAATATTAAAGGAGACTTTTGGGTTGTTGAATATTGCTTGCCAACATTTAAAGGGGTGTATTTAATTCTGCAAATGGTATGCTTGTGTATGTAATGCAGTCATTATTAATACCTCAAAATTAGAGCAGTCTGGTTTTCCCTGTTTGGTAATCGACATACTGTAGAAATACATTGAAATAACTTGCAAGACTATTAGCTTTTCTATTTGTGAATGAAATTACCCTGGCAAATCATGTTGCTTTTTTCATGTTCACATATATAAAAAAAGCTGTGCTTTAATTGTGGAGTGATGAACCTTATCTGTGCGAGCACTGAAATAACAAATGTAGGTGGTAATGCTTTGCAGTGTAGTCAAAAGCATGACCTGAGCCTGTGCCATGTTTATTGAGCTAGCATCAATCTGCCTGGCTCATTTGCTTGCACTGGTGAAGCTGTAAAAACTCAAGATCACAGGCAAGTTGTAGAGCTTGTGGCACTTTTAATGCCATTAGGACTTTGCTGCTATTGGTATTGGAGTTACTTAGCTTAACACCTTTATATGTTGTGGACCTTTGGTTGCATATTAGGCATGCCGTGAGGTAGCAGCCCATTGTTCCTGTTCAGTGTATTCTAGCTCTTCTCTGGAAGCCATCATATGGTGGGACTCTGAGGATGTGCAGAAGGCAGGCTTCCAGAGATGTAGGTATATGGTGGAAGTAGGCAAGGGTCCCTAATGAGGAGTACATGCTTGATTTTGCTTTCCATTCTTGCTGGGTAGGTACTTAGCTTGTGTGTCATTGAAGCCTTGTAGGTGCCCAAATACCTTGTCTTTCAGGTTTCCTCATTCACCAACTTTCTCTAAGGCTTCCAGTAAAGGCATTAGATGGGTCTTCTAGTAAGTGGTGGACAGTGATGACTTAGTAGTTTGGGGGAGAAAATACATGGATTCAAAAAAAATTTGATGAACTTCACCTGTTGCTACCAGTCCCTTCAAACTACGCTATTGCAAATACTTTCTTTAATAGCAAGAACTGAAACTAATTCTCATAATTCACATTTTGAAAGTATTTTCTTCATTTTTAGTCCCTTGCATTGTCTCTTGTCTTACATGTGACTATAATTTTGTCCATTTTAGTTCAGTTTTGTTCCCTTGCTGTAAAATTTCTGTTTTTAACATGACAAAAACACTCATGGGAATAATGTAAATATGGACAGAAAATGATGGATTTGAAAAGCATAATAAGTAGATTGGTGTATGTAGCATCCCTTCTCCATAAAGCTTGCGATGTAATTATTTCATGCTTGCAAAAATAAGGTTTAAGAAAAAAAAAAAAAAGGTGAAATTCACCCACACCAGACACACACCCCTGGTTGACTGTGGAGGCTTTTTATAATGTCTTACTAGAAGAGGTTTTTTACTTTCAGCACTGTTTGGTTTTTCTACAGTGCTATAGCTTTACTTTTCTACTTACTGTTTTAACAGAGTTATTGCTTGGAATGTCACTTCTAATTTTGTCTGTCAGTTCTCAGCTTGTTATACCTAATAGTATTTTTTTTATTTTACTTTTTTTTTTTTCCTCCCCTCTACAGCAACAAATCTCCTGTTGTAAAACCCTTTCATAATGACACACTTCCTCCCCCCACAAGTGGTACATCGAGTCAGATCTACAGGAATGCAAAAATAGCTCAGATGTGCTACTCTGACAGTTTAAAGGTTTCTCAGTGCTTTCATTTTTTGAAAGCTCTCCCCCCCCCCCCAGCCCTCCGTCTAAATAGAGATGTCAGGCTGGAGTCTGCAGTAACATATCTACAAATTTCCATGACAACATAGATTACAAAATCCAGGTGCA